>JXCR01144147.1:61037-103171 GCA_002079205.1 Phalaenopsis hybrid cultivar | reverse complement strand
AACAATAACGATTCGAACACGAACGAACGCATCACTGTTCGTGTTTGGTTCGTTTAACTAACCCACTTTGTTCATGTTCGTCTCATTTTCTTATCGAACGAATCAAACACGAACTCATTGACGAACCGAACACGAACTGTTCGCGAACAACGAGCTTTTTTGACAGCCCTATTCATGATAGAGGAAATTTTGAGATGCTTCTCTGCGCATCCTTTGTACATATTGGAATCTATATGAGATTAGAAATTTAATAATTTTATTTAATATTTTTTTTAAAATTATAAATAAGCACATTTAGGGGGTGTTTGGTAGCATTTTGAATTTACTTTAAGTNATCTATATGAGATTAGAAATTTAATAATTTTATTTAATATTTTTTTTAAAATTATAAATAAGCACATTTAGGTGGTGTTTGGGAGCATTTTGAATTTAAGTTAAGTAGAATTTAGTAAATCCGATAAATATAAATTTATGAGATTTATATTTTGACGGATAAATACTCGCAAACCAGATCTCTTAAATCCTATGTGAATGAGATTAAGGGTCTGTTTGGGACAACTGCAACGTATTGAATAATTTGTTGATAAGCTGATTAAAAACAATCTGCTGATAAGTTAGGTGCGGTNATATATATATATATATATATATATATATATATATATATATATATATATATATATATATATATATATTCGAAAAGTAAAACCACTGTCAGAAAGCTGTCACCGCATCTAGACATGTTCGATGTGAAAACGCTGGCTTTAACATTTTGAAAACGTATAAGCTGCCAAAACGTAGTTTACCCAAATAGGTCAGGTGCGTTTTCAAAACGCCACCGCACCACATAAGCTGCCCCAAACGAACCGTAAGTAAATTCATATTTAGGCCANAAAACGTAGTTTACCCAAATAGGTCAGGTGCGTTTTCAAAACGCCACCGCACCAAATAAGCTGCCCCAAACGAACCGTAAGTAAATTCATATTTAGGTCAAAAATTAGATGAAAACAGTGAATATTCGATTTAACGGAGTGTAGGATTTAAATTTCTTATTTTTAATGTTTGGTTCGATTTATAATAAATTCATGATTATATTTGGTTAAAAGTATGCTATGAAACACCTCCTTAAGAAGATAAAAAAATTATATGAGACATTTTTCATTGGGTATTTTCTTATTAATAATAATGAAATTATGGGGAAAAAAATTTCAAAATTATAAATGCATGTCTAACTTATATCNTTAGGCCAAAAATTAGATGAAAACAGCGAATATTCGATTTAACGGAGTGTAGGATTTAAATTTCTTATTTTTTAATGTTTGGTTCGATTTATAATAAATTCATGACTATATTTGGTTAAAAGTATGCTATGAAACACCCCCTTAAGAAAATTAAAAAATTATATGAGACATTTTTCAATGGGTATTTTCTTATTAATAATAATGAAATTATGGGGAAAAAAATTTCAAAATTATAAATGCATATGTCTAACTTATATCATTTTTACATGCTAGTCTTACTTAGATTAAGCGGCCTCAAGGCAGCTTAAATTTGAGTTAGACTCGAACATAATTAGTTAACTATTAATTTTATTAAAATACAAGAAATAAAAATATTATTTTAAAATTAAAAAAAACAAAAAACACAAAACTCTAAAAATAGATGTGCCAACTTTGAATATAATAAGTCTTAATTTTAACCTAATACAATTTTTTTTTAATTAGTTTATCATAAATGAAAACATGAATAAGATTTGAGCTTAATTAGAGAAAATCAAGTTTATGATGTTTAATGAGGAGATATCTCTTTCTTCTAACAAAAATAGAGGTTCAATGCTAGTACTTCTTTTTTGTTTAATGCCAATCAAGTATAGTGTCCTTTTCATATCATGCTGACACTATTTCAACTCAATTGTTTCTTGTATATGATTAACTTATAGTATTGTACATCCAAAAATAGATATTTAAAATAATAGGAAAACTTAGACATTATATGGTTTTTCTGAGCTTAGTGGATCGAGTGCATTCACCACGCATTTAGAGTATTGATATTGATTGGATCGAATGAACATGCTAGTCATACCCATTGAGGTGACAGATACTAGATTGGTCTCTCATAAGGACTTGGCAAACTCTTCTGTCGAGGGTGGCAGTATTAACATGAGCTCCTCTGAGAGAACTTGTCGATACATGGTATTCATGCGAGCTTCNATCAAGTTTATGATGTTTAATGAGGAGATATCTCTTTCTTCTAACAAAAATAGAGGTTCAATGCTAGTACTTTTTTTTTGTTTAATACCAATCAAGTATGGTGTCCTTTTAATATCATGCTGACACTATTTCAACTCAATTGTTTCTTGTATATGATTAACTTATAGTATTGTACATCCAAAAATAGATATTTAAAATAATAGGAAAACTTAGACATTATATGGTTTTTCTGAGCTTAGTGGATCGAGTGCATTCACCACGCATTTAGAGTACTGATATTGATTGGATCGAATGAACATGCTAGTCATACCCATTGAGGGGACATGTACCAGACTGGTCTCTCATAAGGACTTGGCGAACTCTTCTGTCAAGGGTGGCAGTATTAACATGAGCTCCTCTGTGAGAACTTGTCGATACATGGTATTCATGCGAGCTTTTCCGAACAAGTTTGTCCACACTCCTTGAGCTCTTCTATCAACTTTGTCTGCACCTATCAAACTCTTTGACCGAAGCTCCATCCATTAAACTATGTCATTAAATTTTTTTAACAATCCTTCATGACAAAAGGAAGGAAAACTATGCCCCATCATCATTTATGCCTGCTTATTGCACACATGATATCCACACCTAGGATTTAATAAACAATGAGTCTTCACATACCTCATACAACACAACTTACAACATTGCATTTGTTTCTTCCTTGAAGCTCTGTGAGGGAAAGTACATTCTAAGAGATATAAAGAGGAGAGAGAGGGAAAGAAAGAGGGACTCTCTCTTCACTTCAGTCTCACCACCATCAATAACAACACATGCACTCTAAAATCCTCAGCTCCCTGCAACCTCCTTCACAAGGCCTCTCCCAGATTCTATGAACTCACGGACAATATGGGACTCTAAGTTCTAAAAAGATTCAACATCCTGGAAGGGATGGTGAGCATGAAATTCTAAAAAGATTCAACATCCTGGAAAAGATTCAACATACTGGCAAAGATATCATTGAGACAAAAGAGAATAAAGGGAAACTATGGATTGCACCTGAGAGTTTGTGTTACAGAAGATGAATAAATTAAGAGAAGAAGCACAAAAAGTGGTAGAAGAAGAAAGGCAAAAGGTATAGAAAACTCGTTCAAAATATCAGTCTAGAAGTCACACAGAATCTTCAGGATCGATAGCACGAAGATGTGAACCATAAGGATATCAACTTCCAAGGAGGAATTATTGCAGACTAGAATAAGGAGAGCCTTAACTCCAACGTTAAAAGAGGAGGAAAACGTAAACAACAAAGTACACATCCCTAGAGAGAATACTTATTAGTCTTCCATAGATGAAGAGAAAAGAAGAAGAAGAAGAAGGTCATTATAGAACGTTTTCTCGAAAGAGATTAAAGCTGAATCACTCATGAAGTACAAGATCCCTTCCTTAGACTCCTATAAAGGAAGGATGGATCTCACTGACAATACAGTTTCTTTTGAATTGGTAGTATGTTTGTTGTAAATAAATGATGCCCTTAAATTTTGTTTATTTCTTATGAAATCAAAAATTCAACTTNTTAGACTCCTATAAAGGAAGGATGGATCTCACTGACAATACAGTTTCTTTTGAATTGGTAGTATGTTTGTTGCAAATAAATGATGCCCTTAAATTTTGTTTATTTCTTATGAAATCAAAAATTCAACTCTGTGATGGTTCAATTAACCGAGTTTAAGCAAACATTTGTGGCTCAATTTGTCAGCCCTCACAAGCTACAGAAGAACTCTCAAGCATTACTGATGATCTAGCAGGGTCCATCTGAAAGCCTAAGTTGGTTTATAACTTGATTCAAACGATAGATATTGGAGGTTAGATATCTTGAGCCCACCATCACTCATGCAGAATTTGCATTGGGTCAACATGAGGGCTCATTTTGATATGTACCTGGCTTGCAAAAGTTGAAAACTTTAGCTAAACCCTCAAAGTTGGACAGTGACCATATTTTTGTTAAAGAGTACAACTCGTTATTGAATCCTTGTATAATTGGAGGGCTAGAGGACAAATTTCAGAAAAGATCCTTTAACGGACACTCCCGGAGGACATTCATAACAGCAGCAACCATAACATAAACTTGANTTTTTGTTAAAGAGTACAACTCGTTATTGAATCCTTGTATAATTGGAGGGCTAGAGGACAAATTTCAGAAAATATCCTTTCACGGACACTCCCGGAGGACATTCATAGCAGCAGCAACCATAACATAAACTTGGAGAAACATTGATAGATTATGTTTTGTGGTGGTGAAATTCAAGCATGAAGTGTGAATCACAATTTACAAGGACAACATGCAATAGAGATTCTCTTGAAAAACATTCATAGACCAGTGGATCTTCTATTTAAGGATTCTTGATGAAGACATTTGAAACACAACTTAGNATAATTATAAGGACAACATGCAATAGAGATTCTCTTGAAAAACATTCATAGACCAGTGGATCTTCTATTTAATGATTCTTGATAAAGACATTTGAAACACAACTTAGANCCCTAATATTAATATATAAAAATAATATTATATATTAATTATATAACTTATATTATATAAATATTCAATATTATATTACTAATATAGTATATTAATATAATATTATTATTATTTTATTATATATTATATNTTCATCTTCAAAGATTGATTGGAGAGGAATCACAAGAACTCTTCCTAAGATTGGGCAAGAATCCCTTACAAGTTAAAATTGTATCCATATTTAAAGCAAAACNTTCATCTTCAAAGATTGATTGGAGAGGAATCACAAGAACTCTTCCTAAGATTGGGCAAGAATCCCTTACAAGATAAAATTGTATCCATATTTAAAGCAAAACAAAAAAAAAAAACTATTCCTCTAAAGTTTTTCAGGACTAGATCTCCCGGGATGAAGGACTTCTTCTGAAATTTTTTGTTGAAATAAAGGGTGGTTCGCCTCTTAATCCCCTCCTATCAAAGCATCGAATGGGCTCGAGTTTCCTCTACAAGGTCGAGGGCAAGCATCACCCCTTCAACTTGAGTGTGTTGCCACTCAATCGATTCANGAAATAAAGGGTGGTTCGCCTCTTAATCCCCTCCTATCAAAGCATCGAATGGGCTCGAGTTTCCTCTACAAGTTCGAGGGCAAGCATCACCCCTTCAACTTGAGTGTGCTGCCACTCAATCGATTCGTCTTAGGTGAACAAGGAGGCTATAACAACCCTTTGGTTGTGTGATCATAATTGATTTATAGCACGACCTCCATTTCATGGGTCAGCATAAATGGAGTTTGTTTGGTCACCAAAGATGGCGTCGTTTTGATTGCCCAGAGCACCAAGGGCAACAGATCCACCCAAATTCACTTGACTCCTTCAACCTTCTTCCTCAGTAGGTTCAAGATGAGTTTGTTAGTTGTCCCGGTCTGCCCGTTCGTACTAGGGTGATGGAACAAAGTAAACTTCAGATCAATCTTCTACTTCATGCAGAAGTCTCACTCGCTTGTCCGTGAATTGGGTCCCATTATCGGCGATGAAGACGAGTGGCAGCCGATATCTGCAGAGTAGATTGGAACATATGAAGTTTTGGATCGCCTCTGCGTTGTTTTGAGTGAGTGGTTTTGTTTTGATCCATTTTGAAAAGTAGTCAACCACTACCACGAGTAACTTTCTTTGGCTATTTCATGGAGAAAAAAACCCGAAAGTATCCAGTCCTCGCTTGGCGAATGACCAAGAACTAACTATTAGTTGTAGCTTCCAAGCCGACTGATAATGTAAGCGGACATATCTTTGACACTGTTCGCACCTTTTTTGAGAATTCTGCAGCATCTTTTGGGAGCGTTGGCTAGAAGTACCCTTATCATTACATGCGGCAGGTTAGTGTTTTCCCTCTGAAGTGGTTGTCGCATTCTCTCGAATGCACCTCCCGAAGCACGCCTTGGACGTCGTCCTCTCTCAAACACCTCAACTAGAATGAAGTAGCAAACCTCTTGAACAACTTTCCAACAATCAAAAGGTATAGGGTGACTTTAATTTTTAAGCGCATCAGATCTTTGATGCTTATTTCTATTTCTCCAGTATCCAGGCAATGGATGAATGGACTCATCCAGCTTTTAGTCTTGCCGGTCGTTATCTCTATGGCTTCTAGTTCATCGATCATCAGCCCAGTAAGCTTTCTGGGGGTTCCTCCCAAGCAGACGAGTTTGAAAAGAATGTCGGTTAATTAATTATCTTCTCGGCTAACGTGCTCGACGTAAAAGCTCTTGAAACTTCCAAATTATTTCGTCATCTTGGTGAGGTACCTGACCATCATCTCGTCTCTGGCTTCGAATTCTCCATTAACTCGAATCATGATCAACAAAGAATCATACCTAACCAAGAATTCTTAGACGCCTATTTCATAGGTCAAACAAAGTCTGACGATCAACGCTTCATACCCTGCCTAGTTGTTTGTGAAGTATAATTCCATTGAGATTGACTGGTAGAGGCGTTCATCAGTCGGACGACACAAAACCAGACCCAATACTTTCGTTGCCTGCTTGGAGGCCNCTGCAGAGTAGATTGGAACATATGAAGTTTTGGATCGCCTCTGCGTTGTTTTGAGTGAGTGGTTTTGTTTTGTTCCATTTTGAAAAGTAGTCAACCACTACCACGAGGAACTTTCTTTGGCGATTTCATGGAGAAAAAAACCCGAAAGTATCTAGTCCTCGCTTGGCGAATGACCAAAAACTAACTATTAGTTGTAGCTTCCAAGCCGACTGATAATGTAAGCAGACATATCTTTGACACTGTTCGCACCTTTTTTGAGAATTCTGCAGCATCTTTCGGGAGCGTTGGCTAGAAGTACCCTTATCATTACATGCGGCAGGTTAGTGTTTTCCCTCTGAAGTGGTTGTCGCATTCTCTCGAATGCACCTCCCAAAGCGCGTCTTGGATGTCGTCCTCTCTCAAACACCTCAACTAGAATGAAGTAGCAAACCTCTTGAACAACTTTCCAGCAATCAAAAGGTATAGGGTGACTTTAATTTTTAAGCGCATCAGATCTTTGATGCTTATTTCTATTTCTCAAGTATCCAGGCAATGGATGAATGGACTCATCCAGCTTTTAGTCTTGCCGGTGGTTATCTCTATGGCTTCTGGTTCATCGATCATCAGCCCAGTAAGCTTTCTGGGGGTTCCTCCCAAGCAGACGAGTTTGAAGAGAATGTCGGTTAATTAATTATCTTCTCGGCTAACGTGCTCGACGCAAAAGCTCTTGAAACTTCCAAATTATTTCGTCATCTTAGTGAGGTACCTGACCATCATCTCGTCTTTGGCTTCGAATTCTCCGTTAACTTGAATCATGATCAACAAAGAATCATACCTAACCAGGAATTCTCAGACGCCTATTTCATAGGTCAAACAAAGTCTGACGATCAACGCTTCATACCCTGCCTAGTTGTTTGTGAAGTATAATTCCATTGAGATTGACTGGTAGAGGCGTTCTTCAGTCGGACGACACAAAACCAGACCCAATATTGCCGTTGCCTGCTTGGAGGCTCCAACGACATATAGAATCCACGTCCTTCCATAATTGACAGTTCCTTCAATCTGTCCCTTTGTCACGAAGAAGTCAGCCAGGAAGTTTATGATCTCTTGGGCTTTCATTATCGTCCAAGGGACATAGGTGACGTCGACTTCACTGAGCTTCATTGCTTGCTTTAGTAGTCGAATGGAATGCTCTGGTCGTGTGAGTACAGACCTCAATGGATGGTGACGACCCGAATTCGATGCATCTGAAAGTATGGTCAAAGTCTGCGAGCAAAAATAATCAAGTAAATGTTATTTTTTCCATAATTGGATACCTCGTTTGGGCGTCGTGAAGCACTCAAGTCGTGTAGTAGCCTGGGCATTGCTTTTCTACCTCCTCTCAGACCAGGATTGAGCATACAACATCTTGTCTAACTCTTAGGTAGAGGGACATTTCTTCCCTGGCTTCTGACTCTGGAGCAGTGATGGTGATACCAATGAATCTTTCAAGTTCCTGAACGCCTCCTTACATTCGATCGTCCATTCAAAATGTTTATTCTTCCTTTGAGCCTTAAAGAACGTTATGCACTGGTCACCCGATTTTGGGATTAAACATATGAGTTTGGCAACCGACCAGGTAACCTCTGGATTTCCTTGGTACTCCGTGGAGGCGGTATATCTAGGATCGTCTGTAGTTTTTTTTTTTTTNAGTCTGCGAGCAAAAATAATCAAGTAAATGTTATTTTTTCCATAATTGGATACCTCGTTTGGGCGTCGTGAATCACTCAAGTCGTGTAGTAGCCTGGGCATTGCTTTTCTACCTCCTCTCAAACCAGGATTGAGCATACAACATCTTGTCTAACTCTTAGGTAGAGGGACATTTCTTCCTTGGCTTCTGACTCTGGAGCAGTGATGGTGATACCAATGAATCTTTCAAGTTACTTAACGCCTCCTCACATTCGATCGTCCATTCAAAACGTTGNAGTCTGCGAGCAAAAATAATCAAGTAAATGTTATTTTTTCCATAATTGGATACCTCGTTTGGGCGTCGTGAAGCACTCAAGTCGTGTAGTAGCCTGGGCATTGCTTTTCTACCTCCTCTCAGACCAGGATTGAGCATACAACATCTTGTCTAACTCTTAGGTAGAGGGACATTTCTTCCCTGGCTTCTGACTCTGGAGCAGTGATGGTGATACCAATGAATCTTTCAAGTTCCTGAACGCCTCCTTACATTCGATCGTCCATTCAAAATGTTTATTCTTCCTTTGAGCCTTAAAGAACGTTATGCACTGGTCACCCGATTTTGGGATTAAACATATGAGTTTGGCAACCGACCAGGTAACCTCTGGATTTCCTTGGTACTCCGTGGAGGCGGCATATCTAGGATCGTCTGTAGTTTTTTTTTTAAAATGGGCTTTCAATCCTTCGGAAGTCAGTAGGAGACCGAGGAACTTTTTGGTCTACGCTCCGAAGGTGCACTTGGAGGTAATTAATCTCATATTGAGTTTTTTTAGTGTTTTGAATGTCTCTTTCACATCTTCGATGCATTGTTAGGGTGATTTACTTTTAACTAGGATATCATCGACATACACCTCAACATTTTTCCTTTCTAATTAGAAAAAATTGCATCCATGAGGCACTGATNAGTGTTTTGAATGTCTCTTTCACATCTTCGATGCATTGTTAGGGTGATTTACTTTTAACTAGGATATCATCGGCATACCCCTCAACATTTTTCCTTTCTAATTAGAAAAAATTACATCCATGAGGCACTGACAGGTTGCCCCATCATTCTTAAGCCTGAAGGGCATTACATTACAATAAAATATGTCGCAGTAATGAAAGTTGTTTCTCTGCATCGGCCAGGTGCATCTTTATCTGGTGGTAGCTGGAGTAAGCTTTGAGGAAACTCATGACTGATTATTTGACCGCTGCATCCACCAAGGTGTTAATCTTCGGTAGGGGGACGTGTCTTTTGGGCAAGTGGCATTGAGGTTAGTGAAGTTGATGCACATCCAACACTTGTCGTTGGCCTTCTTAACCATCACGACGTTTGAAAGCCAGGTCGGGCACTGAACTTCATGGATGTAGCTAGCATCCAACAGTTTTTGTACCTCCACCGCTATTAGTTTGGCCAAATTTCTGGCGATCGACTGAATCATCTGTTGAACTGGTCGATGCATCGATTGAAACGTCAGGCATCTCCGCTGCAGTCCAAGTGAACAGCTCCCGGTGCCCCTGAAGCATTTGTTTCAGCTAGTTCTTGAACCCTACATCAAAATGTTCACTGATGAGGAAAACCTTATCAGTTCTTCGTTGGACACGAGTAATTCAAGGATGGTCTCACTGGTCACCATATCTTCATCCCTCTGGGTCTGGATGTTGAGCAATCTGTGGGTAACATTCGGGATCGCTCGCATGTAGCAACTCCTAAACTTCTCCAAGTTCCCCTAGAAATTAATTATCTCCCTATCACCTGAGAACTTTATTGCCAAATGGTAGGTAGAAGTTATTGCCCGGTAGTTGTTCAGGAGTGGTCGACCGAATATGACATTATAGGTCTGTGGGAATTCCACTATGAGAAAGCCTTTTGTACTGTTGTATTGCTTCCCAGGCTCTCCTCAAGACATGGCTAGGGCGATGAGGCCCAATGCCTCCTTTCATTTCCTAGAGAGTCCAAATAATGGGTCGGGTGGTGATGTCAACCAGTCGCTCTTCAAGACAATCTTATCAAACACCATCTTGAACATAATGTTCACCTAACTTCTAGTATCAACGAGGATACTACACACCTGGTGTTTGTTGATTAGTGTTGTGATGACGATCGCCTCGTTGTAGAGGTTCCCCTTCGGTGGGAGGTATGAGTCTGTAAAGACATTGAGTAAGTGGTTACGTGTATATGGGATGGCAAAACATACATTGTCCAAACACTGGCTTTTCAAATCGAAGGCCCCCCTCCCCTTTGAAGGTGGTTGAGATTATTCCCACCACATGGACCTCATTTGCTCGAACAAGCTCATTTGGGGGTTCTCTCACTAGGGCCTTGCCCTGTCGTTGAGTATGTGTGCTGGTCACTATGAACTCCTTGAGTTTCCTTGTGCGGATGAGCTCCTCGATCAAATTCCAAAGGTGACGACACTCCTCCGTGTCATGATCGTGGCCTCGGTGGTACTGGTAGTACCTTTTTGGGTCCCATAAAGTTGGGGATGTCTTCAACGGCGGAGCTGATTTAAAATAGTCCTTANACACACCTGGTGTTTGTTGATTAGTGTTGTGATGACGATCGCCTCGTTGTAGAGGTTCCCCTTCGGTGGGAGATATGAGTCTGTAAAGACATTGAGTAAGTGTTTACGTGTATATGGGATGGCAAAACATACATTTTCCAAACACTGGCTTTTCAAATCGAAGGCCCCCCTCCCCTTTGAAGATGGTTGAGATTATTTCCACCACATGGACCTCATTTGCTCGAACAGGCTCATTTGGGGGTTCTCTCACTAGGGCCTTGCCCTGTCGTTGAGTATGTGTGCTGGTCACTATGAACTCCTTGAGTTTCCCTGTGCAGATGAGCTCCTCAATCAAATTCCAAAGGTGATGGCACTCCTCCGTGTCATGATCGTGGTCTCGGTGGTACTGGTAGTACCTTTTTGGGTCCCATAAAGTTGGGGACGTCTTCAACGGCGGGGCTGATTTAAAATAGTCCTTGTTTTGGATGACCCGGACTATTTCAGACATTGATACATTGAGGGGTGTCAAACCCTGCATTTCTTGATAATCATGCAATCGCTCATAATATCATGACGATCGCTATTCAAAGCTTTGCTTCTGGTCACGGTGCCCCTGGTTATTTCCCTGCTGATCTTGGGACCAGGAGCTATTGTTTTGGTGACCGTCGGAGGACTGTTTGTCTTTCACCTTCCATGATTTGCTTTGTTTTTTTCGCCTCTTTAAGGGGTGGTCAGCGACTCAATCCTACCTCTAGGGGAACCTTGAAGGTGTTCTTTAAGGAGTATATATTTGTTCGTCATCTACAATACTTCTGCAAAAATAGTAATCTTTAACAAGTTTAGATAATACCTGAATCGTTTTCTTTGAACCCCTCGTTTTAAAGCCATTCCAGCTATTTCAGGCTCCATGTACCTAACTTCCAGCATCTCGTTCTAGAAGTGGTTGACGTGGGGTCGCAAGCTCTCATTCTTTCCCTGCTTGAGGTAGATTAGAGTGTCCGGGTCTTTTCTCAGCTTCTGTATATTCGAGAAATGAGAGATGAAGAGTTTTTTAAACTCGTAGAAGTTGGGGATTGTTTCGGTCGACAGACCATTGAACAATCGAAGGTTTGACTCCTTCAGGNGTAGAAGTTGGGGATTGTTTCGGTCGACAGACCATTGAACAATCGAAGGTTTGACTCCTTCAGGGTGGTTAGAAAGAGACAGCATAGTATGGGGTCGTCAACCTGCAGCAGACCGACTGATGACTTGAACGATGCCACGTGGTCAATCATATCGATCTTCCCATTGAAATTATCTAGATGTGGGATCCTTAGGTTGAGCGGGGGTACCACCTCTTTTAATTGGTGATTAAATGCACCCTGCGAGTGGTCGGACAAGTACTCACATAGCCGTGTACNCTTCAGGGTGGTTAGGAAGAGACAGCATAGTATGGGGTCGTCAACCTGCAGCAGACCGACTGATGACTTGAATGATGCCACGTGGTCAATCAGATCGATCTTCCCATTGAAATTATCTAGATGTGGGATCCTTAGCTTGAGCGGGGGTACCATCTCTTTTAATTGGTGATTAAATGCACCCTGCGGGTGGTCGGACAAGTACTCACATAGTCGTGTAGNATTCGTAATATTATATTTACAACACTTCCTGAAGTTCAAAAGTCCCCTCAGGTCACAGGTTCGAATTCTCCCGTGTGTAGAGTGTGACACTCGAATATTTAGCACACATAGGGATGTCTGGGGCTAGTCCAATAGCCTCCCACAACAACTAATTGTTTTAAATTTGATTGTTATTAAAAACAAATGTTCAATGCTTTAAGATTCAAAAGTTAAATACTTTAAATACTTAAATAACTTTATCAATTTAATAAATATGAAAAAAAGTACGGGGATGCTTTAAAATTCATATAATTTTAATTATTACATTTATATGTTACAAATACAACCATAAATAAAATAGTCCCACCTAAAAATATCCTTTTTATCTTAATTACATCACGACTCCATCTCTCTCTCGCTCATCTCTTTGCATTCCCGGGTTGGTTTCTTCCTTTCTGAGGAAACGAAAAACCAGAGATAAAAAAAAAAAGAGGAAATATCGAAGTGGAAGGAGAGCTATATAAAGAGATAGGGGATGGCGATGAGAAACTCTGATCTGTCGATGCCGACTTTCGGATCTTTGCTATAGAAGAACAGAGGGCATTACCTCGTCCTCTCATAGCGAAACAGACATCGGATCGCCCGTTGAGCTTCCATCAATCTATTTACTTCAATCGATTTTCCCGTCTTATTCAGATTCAACTTCATCTCTGTTCGATCTGATAAAGATCCGAGCTTTCTTTATTGATTTGCAAGGAACTTCTCCGCTCTTCTGCAATAAGCTTACTTATTTGTGAAGGTAGATGCTTTTTTTTGTTTTTTGTGCTTGTGTGTTCCATCATGTTTTGGATCTATACCTGTCATCGTTGAATCCTCCTTCGTTAAGAAACCGATCAGAGTAGAAAAGATTGGATTTTGTTATCCGTGATTTTGTCCATCTGCTTTGAATTTTTGGTTGGGATTGGATCTAAATTGTGCTGATAGCGTTGGTGATGAATTTGTTGTTTTTGATTGCTTGATTCTGAATTCTGTGCTGGGAATTTCAGGGAGGAGAATGGAGTCTGATCGAGGGAAGCTTTTTATTGGGGGAATTTCGTGGGACACCAATGAGGATCGCCTCAGGGGATACTTTAAGAACTTTGGGGAAGTTGTGGAGGCTGTCATCATGAAGGACAGGACAACTGGCCGCGCACGAGGATTTGGTTTCGTGGTCTTTGCAGACCCTGCAGTTGCAGATAGAGTAGTTATGGAGAAACATCAGATTGATGGCAGGATGGTAACCACATTTCTTACTGTTCAGTTTCTCATATGCATTGGATTACGTTGATAGATTTATAAAAACGAGATCTTTATTACAAAAACTTCAGCAAAATTTGAACTTTTTTAATTTACTAGCTCTTAATTGATGCATGATAGGTTGAGGCCAAGAAGGCTGTTCCAAGGGATGATCAGCATATGGTTAATAGAAACACCAGCAGCATCCAAGGTTCTCCAGGTCCCGGTCGAACCAAAAAGATCTTTGTTGGAGGCCTTGCTTCCAGTGTGACGGATGCTGACTTCAAAAAGTATTTTGAACAGTTTGGAACCATCACAGATGTTATTGTAATGTATGATCACAACACTCAGAGGCCAAGAGGGTTTGGTTTCATAACGTTTGATTCAGAGGATGCTGTGGATAAGGTGTTGCATAAAACCTTTCATGAGCTCAATGGCAAGTTGGTGGAAGTCAAGAGAGCTGTTCCGAAAGAGCTTTCTCCGGGACCTAATATGCGTTTACCAATAGGGGAATTTAATCATGGTGTTAATAGAATTAATAACTTTATTAATGGATATAATCAGGGGTACAGTCCAAGCACAATGGGTAGCTATGGCATTAGAATGGATGGTAGATTTGGTTCTTTACCTGGTGGAAGGAAGACTGCCCCTTCTTTGGGTCCTGGTTATGGAATTGGAATGAATTTTGAGCCTGGGATGAGCCCAATTTATGGCGGAAGCTCAAATGTCAACAACAATGTTGGTTATGGACGGTCATTGAGTCATCTTTATGGTGGAAATTCGAACATATTTGGTAATCCTGTTGGGTATCGTGGAAGTGGTGGCAATCCTGGCTCAACATTTAGCCCAACTGCTCATAATCTTTGGGAAAATGGCGACCTAAACTATGGCACCAATCCTGCTGGTTCAAATTCCTATATGAATTCAGGAAGTAGGAGCATTGCTGGATTTGGCAATGGTGGCTTAAGTTGGAGTGGCCTATCTTCTCCTCTTGCATCTCATGGTTTGGGAAGCGATTCAATCCTTACATCTGGGAGTTTGAACTATGCAGCAGGGAAGAATAATTTTAGTTTGGTTGGTGGAAGTTATGGAAGAGGCAATGCAACTGGCTCTATCAATTCTTCATTTGTTGCACCAAGCAATAGCTTTGAAGGAAATTATACTGATTCATATGGAGGTGGTTCAATTCATGGCGACCCTAATCGGCAGATAGCACCTAAACTTGATGGTTTTAGTCCATTTGGTTATGGGCTTGGTGCGGCAACTTCAAATGTCGCATCTAATGGTGGTTCAATTGGTTATATGAGTGGTTATAATATATCAAATAGGTAGATGAATCAAGGTAAGGGATTACTCCCCATAATTAGATATCTAGAAATATCTTCAATGAAATTGCTTTCTTTGTGATTTTGTATTGATTTGATCTATTAGTGCATTGATTTTTTGCCGTCATTTTAATTTTTACCTCCTTGCCTTGCTTTGAAGAGAAACATATGTAACTTGTGATGGACTATATTGATTGGAAAGAGAGTGCCCTCAACCGAAGAGCAAGCATGATAAGCCATGAAGTAATCATGAAAGAGAGATTAATAACCACAAATGAAAACTTCAAAATTTACATGTTCCAGCATAAGTAAGATTCAAGCCATGACCTTATAGACATAAAATAATTCATTAAACTTTAAAAGAGATGCATAAAGACACCCCTCTTCTCTCTTCCTCTTCTCCTATTCTCTTTGCTTCTTCTTCTCATGGATGCTATACAACTAAAAATTATATGAGTTTATATAATGAAGTATTGAGTTTGTATCATTAACTATCAACCACTATTGAAGACTTTTGTAATCATCATTGTTGATTTTTTATGATAATTTCAATTTAGGATTCTATGGTAGCTTCTATTTAAGATTTTTAAGCATAATCAGATTGAGACTTTATGATAGTCACCCTTGAAAAATTAAGAATAGATATTATAAAAACTATTTGATGAAATCAGACTCTACATTTAACATCTATAAATAATAATAAAAAAAAGAACTAAGAATTTCAATCCTACTCTTCACAACCTCTGTCTAAGAATTTAATTGCTCTCATGGAAGAGGCTCACGCCAACTATGGATCTCAGGAGTAATTGACTTGTGCATCTTTACTCAAACTATAGGAATATTCTTAGTATTCTTGAAACTATTCTTCAATATTGCATTACTAGAATTGTTTAAACTTTAAATTTACTTGCGTTGAAACTTTTATTACATGTCAATTTTCTATTGCTTTTCCAACCTTCTTCTCTTTATCTTCTTCATAATCATTTATCATGATTTCATATATTCTCCTAGTCAAATTCATTTTCTATCATAACCTGATCCTCTTACATTATCAGGCTTCCTTTTGTGCGACAGTGGCACACATTAACAACAACAACAACAATAACAAGCCTTTATCCTAATAGGTGGGGTTGACTTCATGAATCCTCTCCACTATATCCTATAGAGTGTCATATTTTCATTTAATTCTAATAAATTAAGGTCATTTTTAAATAACATGCCCAAGTCTTTTTAGGTCTATCTTTACCTTTCTTAACAAGTCACATCTAAAACATGGACTCTCCTAACCGGATCATTAGATGATTGACGTTTAATCTCATGCCTTGATTTTTTCAACAAAAAATTTACAATGGTTGTCGATTACCTGACAAAACCTTCTATTTTTCACATCCGCGGCTTGAGACCTGACGGTGACAACATTATATTTCAAAATTTATTGTGTGTGGCTTTAGTTTGCATGCATTGCTGCTCTTTCTTAAGGATAATTAATGCCTTATACATGCCTAAGACAATTTGTAATTTCTTCAAGCTTTGTATAATGAAAAGATTATGAATGTTTCATTAAGATTATGACTACAAATAAAGCATTGTTCAAGTTAACTCTCACTTGAAATGTAATATTAATTTCAATATTTTTGTTAAGATCTGAGCCTTGTAAATGTTTGTTAACTTTCTCTCTTCCCCCACACTTGTGCTTTTCTCATCAGAATAGCTATCCATAAGAACCCGATTTACAATAAAATATGGTCCATCTAGAAAGTAAAAAAAAAATTAAGAGGTAATTTGGGATCACTATTATTTTTTATTTTAATTTTGTTTTATTGTCTATGTTTTGATTTAAATTAAAATGTATTTGATTGAGTTGATTATTTTTAAGAAAACTCAATATAATTTTTAGGTATTTTGAGTGCTATCAAAAATAAATTTATTGANTTTACTTTGGTATGCTTAGCAGTTGAGGGATCTGAGGAGATGCACCTGTTTTGGTTTGGATGGAAAAAAAAACTATTTATTTGTTTTCTTGATGATGTTAAGTCATTAGAATTACTCTAGCTACCTAATTGTTTAATCTGATTTTAATTCTGTAAAATATTTTGAAGGAAAGTTTATTATGGACTCTAGTGAATGCTGATACGTGTAAAGTTGAATCATTTATTCTTATGTTTGCTTCTTTTTTTCTCAAGAAAAAAAGAAGCTTAATAAAATTAAACCCTGGAAAGTCCTTCCATTTATTTTCTTATTTTGTATTGTTTTCTGAATCTGGAGTGATATTATATTTTTTTTTGTTATAATTTATTTTGCTATATCAAAACATATATGTTGTTTGAGCTGCTTATTGAAAAAAATATATATATAATCCTCTCCAGCGTAATTGTGGAAGCTCTCAAGTTGGATAGTCTGCAGAAACTTTGTTCATCTTTAGAACCCGTGCTTCGCCGAATTGTAAGATTGAAAAACTCTGCTTTTTTTTTTTTTGGACTATGAATTTTATCGTCATTGACATTTCATCCAATTTTTTAGTTATGGTTATATTTCATTATGTCATATGCACTATGAAGATATTAAAAACATAAATTTCTTCATCTATGGTTAATATACTACCTTTTTTTTTCTTGCTTTCTTATGATATATTTTGTTTGGTCGTGCATGTTATTTTGACTGATTTTGAAAGGAGATCGAGATAACTTTATAGTTTATTCTTATAGTAGCTGCAACACTTACCATCCAGAGGTGCAAGAACTAGCTTGACCTCCTTGATCATGTACACTGTCACTAACTGATCAAGTATTCATCAACTTTGTTAGATATAATAAGATATTATTGTTGGACTTTATGTCAAGCAAATACTATTTTTCATTGTCAAAATTTTATGTGTTGACTTTTAACTAGTCTGAGATTTTTTTTTAGATTTGACCTTTTCAGTGCAAATTGGGATGTTTCTTCTTGTATTTGAATGCTGTAGAAACTGTTCAAGTTAAATTCTTTAACCTATCATCGATTGGGATTGCAAATTGTGGGCTAATATTTATTATGGTGTACAGATTATGGATTGATGGCCCAATGGGTAGTCTTCATTTGTTGCAGTTTTAATGGTTCACATAGTTGTTTTATATCCGTGTTGTTTAATATAATCTTGCTCTCTTTCTTGTTTTTCTGCAATCACTATCCAGTTTCGTTCTGCATCTCTTTTTTATTTTTTTGCTAATACAGGTTAGCGAGGAAGTCGAGCGTGCATTAGCAAAGCTAGATCCTGCTAGACTTGGGGCAAGGTATGGCATTGGAATTTTCTGATATATTTTTATTATTTTGAAGCTCATAAGTTTTTTTGTCATGTGAATTTCATTATTTTTAATATATCTGACACATGTGAATTTTTATTTATTTCGTGCTTCCGAAATTTTAGTGAAGAAAATAATAGACCAGTAAGCTGGGATAGTTTTTATAAGTTATTTTACTGATTTTTTTTCATGAATGTTTAGAAGAAAAGATATTTTTATGAATGTTTAGAAGAATTTTTTTCATGAACTTTTTGAAGTTTTTGTTTAGAAGAAAAGATAGTTTTTACGAGTTATTTCACTGAATATTTATTTATTTGATGCTTCTCACATTTTAGAAGAAAAGATATAAAGTTTCAGGTTTCTTGCTCTCGTTAAATAGCTTTAGTTGCTACATATCTGCCTTTTACTAGAAATCTACGTTTTGAGCGAGCAACTTCCTTGGTTAAAACAAATCATCATATAACTAAAATGTTTGTTTATCGATTTTTATGGAGGTTTCTTTGCGTCGTGTTACAATTGATGGCTTTTATACAATTTCATCTTCCTACTGTTTTATGTTTTGTATTACAGTTCCCTTTCATGTTTTGGTTCCAGATTAACATAGATCTGATATGGAGTAAGAGTTCATTCCTGCCAAATGACATCCTTAACATTAAGATTAATGTCAATTAGTACTGTCCAAGTTTTTATGTGTTTACAGCATAAGAATTAATTGGATGTTGAATTTATTTTAATTGTTTATTGACTATTATTCTTTGCTTTGGGCCTGTTATTTATGCATTTTTTGTATCAAGTTGGTGAGCTGGTGAGATTTAATATGCTTGATGCTGTTTATCATGTCATGGATAAAATTGTTGCCATTTCCTGGCACGGATTTATCATCTGAAAGTGGTGCAGGTCTTCTCCAAAGCGGCTAGAAGGCCCAAATGGAAGAAACTTACGACTGCAGTTCAAATCTAGATTATCTTTACCGATTTTTACTGGAGGAAAAGTTGAAGGAGATCAAGGAGCTGCAATTCACATTGTGTTGGTTGATGCCAACAACGGTCATGTTGTAACTTCTGGACTTGAGTCTTCTGCAAAACTTGATATTCTGGTTCTTGAGGGTGATTTTAATAAAGAAGAAGATGATGATTGGGATGAAGAAGAATTTGAAAGTCATGTAGTTAGAGAACGGGAAGGAAAGAGACCCCTTTTAACTGGTGATTTACAGGTTTCGTTGAAAGAAGGTGTAGGAACTATCGGAGAACTAATATTTACGGACAACTCAAGCTGGATAAGAAGTAGGAAGTTTAGGCTTGGTTTGAAGATAGCCTCTGGTTGTTGTGAAGGTATCCGAATAAGGGAGGGAAAAACTGAAGCATTTACGGTTAAGGATCACAGAGGGGAATGTACGTGATTTAAGAACTCTAATTTGATTAGTTTTTGGTAGAAATTTTAACTTTAAATTTTCTTCTCCAAATATGTGTAGTATACAAAAAACACTATCCTCCTGCCTTAAAAGATGATGTGTGGAGATTGGAGAAGATTGGGAAAGATGGTGCATTTCACAAGAAGTTAAATAAGGCTTCAATTTATTCAGTTGAAGATTTTCTACGACTCTTTGTTAGGGATCCGCAGAGATTGAGAAATGTAATTTTCATGTTTTTGTAGTGATTTGAATTTCTTGATGCCTGCATTAGTCCAATATGTGTTTTAATATGATTGCAGATCCTTGGAAGTGGCATGTCAAATAAGATGTGGGATGTTCTTGTAGAGCACGCCAAGACTTGTGTTCTCAGTGGAAAATTCTATGTATATTATTCTGAGGAAACTAGAAATGTTGGCGCCATTTTCAACAACATTTATGAATTTGTGGGTCTGATTGCTGGTGGACAATATCTCTCAGCCGAGTCTCTCAATGAGAGCCAGAAGGTTGGCACTTTTTTTTGGGTAGTTTTTTTTTATATTTCAGAATTTTCTTTTTTGTTTTACTTTCAAATTTCTACTTTAATCCTTTTTTTATTACTTTCCCAAGATTTAGTTTTAACTCCTAACTTTTAGGCCTTTAGATTCATTTCGTCCCATCTTGCAAAAAGCTATATTACAACACGGGTGATTCAGTTTTGATTTGTAATATTCTAATTGATGACCAATTAAACTGATTGATTATTCCTGATATATGTTGGTTGAATCATCATATATCTATGAATAACTAAATTATTATGAAATGTTACGTTGATTTTGCTGCAGCCGTGAGCTCCGTTACATAGAGTGGATTTTGAGGTCCAAGCTAGTTTTTGTTAATGCGGGTGGAATTATTTCTATTCTTTAAAGAAATTACTACATTAATTAAATTGGACTTCACATGCTTAAGCACCACGTGATTGTGCAGCCAAGATGAATGAAAGGGGCTTTACACGAGCATACGATTTTGAATACACTAAAAATATGTTTTGATCATATTAATTAAAGCTAAATTAATCAGGACCAAAGTAATGAAGTTCCATTAGCAATCAGAACTCCTATGTTCTTCCTCACTGTCATTGTCCTTGCCATACTGATTCCATCTCTCAGGCAACAACATGCTTCCCATTATATATATATATATGGGCTGTCCTCAACCAGTAGCGATATGGTTACCTATAATTTCGCGTGAAGGGGCATGTTTAATGAATTTTGTTTTTCTGTTTCTAATTTTAAGTGGTTTGGATAGATATCAATATGACATGAAGAATGTTGATAAAAAAAGTAGCAATGTAAACCTGATTGGTGTATCTCATATTGTTTTAATTAGAAGTCTGTACATTTTCAATGTTTGCCTGCTTGTGTCATCTAAAAGCGTAGATCTTGCTTAACTTTATTTGTGTCGAGATAGTTTGATGTTAGGAGTGCTATTTATAAATCTAGATTAGCTTTATAATTCTTAGACGGCATAGATTTATTAGGTTCTCAAAAAACTTGTAAAAAATGATGGGGGTAAAAGTGTAATTAGCAAATTGAAAGGGAATTAGTTGCAAGATTTTCATATGGTTTTTGATTGCAAGGCATTAATTTTATAGTTGAAATAATTTGAATTCAATCCAAAGCATGGCCAACCACAAGAGTGGATATAGAACATCTTATGGTCTTTCGGGCTTGTCAATACAAATCTTGGATGGAGGCACAAACATGCACATAGATGACGAAAATTTGCTGTCAATCAACTCATGGTTAGGCAAAACCTCATCTTTTTTTGGTGATACTACCCGATAATATTAATCACACAACTATTACATATTTATTCTATATCTCATAGCATTCCTCTATTCATAAATTCTCCATATCATAAAGCATCTTTAATTCACATCATCATTGAACACATTTTATTCTGCAAAGTTTATTCGATACATTTAAAATATAAACTGGAATGAGGTCATGAGAAAATAGATGAATGTCTTGGGAAAAAATTAGACATTATATTATTAAACTATAAAAAGGAAAAAGATAGTAGGATTTAAATGAATTTCTACGGTAAATACAAAATAATTGAATTTTTAGAAAGATACAAAATGAAATTTATAATAAAAGGATGTGTACAATCACATGAAATTGATTATAAAAAAATGTCTTCCATGAAAGAAATGAATACTATTTGTAATTTAATATCTCTAACAATAAATCACGAGTGACATATAAATATGATATAAAATGCTTTCTTACTTGAAGATATCGAAGAAGAGGTATATGGTGGCATCAAGATTAAATAACTCATTTAAAATGAATTCTGTAAGAAAATTGAAATAGGATTTATACGAACCGAAAAAATAATAAAAACTTAGTTTGATAGATTTGCAAAAGCGATGGAAAGAGTTAGATATAAATGAAGCCAAAGAGACCATATTTTATTCATTAAACAATGCTATTGGTGAAATGCCAATTTTTATTATTTATGTCAACAATATAATTATTATAGTGGATGATAATTGGGAGAAAGAAGCTATCAAAAAAAATATTGAAGAATTCAAGATCAAAGATTTAGAATATTTCTTGGGAATAAAAGTGAGTCAATTTGAATAAGGGATATTTTTCTCTCAATTGAATATGAACCTGTTAAAGGAAATCAAGATGATAGAGTGCAAGTCATATGTAACTTACTGAGTCAGGACAAAAAATAGACCTTGCAACTGATTAAATATGTGAAAATATTAAAGATTATTGGTAAACTAACCACATTTCTCAAATTTGTCATGGCATTACATTTGCAATAAGTATACTTAGCCAATTTATGATCAAACTCAAGGAGTCATACCTTTTAGTAGCTTATAGAATTCTTAGCTATGTAACACCGACACTTCTAAAAAGTGTGGTACCAGTGTTGGGCATGGACACAACTTCAATTCTCCCTGACATGTGCTGACATGGTAAAAAATATTTCAAATTTGTTTTTGGACTCAAACACATCTGGGACACCCCGACGATGTGTCAGACATGATTTGATAAAATTATGGGACATGAGAATAGAAAAATGTAATTATATGTGTAGCCCTAATTATACTTTATAGTCAAATCCGCCACCTCATCTTTCATCGTGTCGCAACCTACTCCAACATTAGTTGTAGTAGGGTCATTGAGGTCGAGCATCGAAGGTGTTTCTAGCATTCATCGAAGCCAAGTATTGGCAGTTACATTTTTGTTTGTCGAAGCTGAGCCATTTATTGAAATTGAGCAATGGAAGTTTCTTTTTTTTTTGTCCAAGCCAAACTAGTACACGCTGAAGTGGGATTTGTAAGCTTTTTTGCCACAATTGAGCAAGGGTCGAACCTATTTTTTGAATGTGATCCAATTATTCTCCANTTCCATATAATTGTATTTTATTTTGAATTAAATCTAATTAGAAGCATTCAACCAATCATAAACATATATTCAGGGTGATCCCATTTATTATTCTAGGAAAAACTTAAAAAGTGCTAGAAAATATGTGAAGGCACTTGGATTAATTCCATTTAATTGTATTTCTATTCTTAGATAGTAGAAATAAATATGAAGTGATTTTCTTTCTTTTGGATTAAATCTAATTAGAAGCCTTCCACCATCCATAAACATTTATTCAAGGTGACCCCATTTATTATTCTAGGAAAAACTTTAAAAGTGCTTGAGAATATGTGAAGGCACTGTGATTAATTCTATATAAATGTATTTCTATTCTTAGATAGTAGAAATACATATGAAGTGATTTTCTTTCTTTCGGATTAAGGGTCTGTTTGGGGCAGCTGTAACTTATCCAGCTAATGTATCCTGATAAGTTACTGATCAACTGCTAATCCGGATAAACTGGTTGACTGTTTGGTTTGTGCGTTTGGAACATAATTGTTTTGCAGCTGTAAATCAACTGTATTTGAATAAATGTCATTTTGTCATTGATCTGTATAAGTTGGTTTGTTGTTTGGTTTGTGTGTTTGGAAAATAACTGATTTGCAGCTGTTTTTGGATAAATGATCATTCTGTCAATTTGCACTTGTGTTGTTTTGCAATAAAATTGTAATGGCTATATATTTGATAGTTTAGAAAAAAACACACTTCATAACAGTACAAAAAAAGAATATACACTTCACTTAAGAGTAAGTATCAAGAAACCCAAAAAAAAGAAAATACATATTAAAATTACAATTAAAAGTATGATAATATTCATTTTAAAATGCTGAAGAAGCATGTCACGAGCAACGTTGTCCTGTAGGGATACCATCAAACCCCTTTCACTAGCGACAGTGGAATCGACCAGATTATCTGCCCACCTGAAGAATTCACACTTTTCCGGACTGTCTACCCACTGTTGGCACATGCAGAACTCTCTACGGTAGTTATGTGTCTGACATGACGTCAGTAATGAAATTTATAGTCTACNATACATATGAAGTGATTTTCTTTCTTTCGGATTAAGGGTCTGTTTGGGGCAGCTGTAACTTATCCAGCTAATTTATCCTGATAAGTTACTGATCAACTGTTAATCTGGATAAACTGGTTGATTGTTTGGTTTGTGCGTTTGGAACATAACTGTTTTGCAGCTGTAAATCAACTGTATTTGAATAAATGTCATTTTGTCATTGATCTGTATAAGTTGGTTTGTTGTTTGGTTTGTGTGTTTGGAAAATAACTGATTTGCAGCTGTTTTTGGATAAATGATCATTCTGTCAATTTGCATTTGTGTTGTTTTGCAATAGAATTGTAATGGCTATATATTTGATAGTTTAGAAAAAAACAGACTTCATAACAGTACAAAAAAAAATATACACTTCACTTAAGAGTAAGTATCAAGAAACCAAAAAAAAAGAAAATACATATCAAAATTACAATTAAAAGTATGATAATATTCATTTTAAAATGCTGAAGAAGCGTGTCACGAGCAACGTTGTCCTGTAGGGATACCATCAAACCCCTTTCACTAGCGACAGTGGAATCAACCAGATTATCTGCCCACCTGAAGAAGTCACACTTTTCCGGACTGTCTGCCCACTGTTGGCACATGCAGAACTCTCTACGGTAGTTATGTGCCTGACGTGGCGTCAGTAATGAAATTTATAGTCTATGGTGGCAGAGCACTCATCGGGAGTTTCCTGAAATCCTGAAGCTCATCTTTCTTCAATGATACAAAAGAGCAGCCATTAGTCATAACAGGGAGATGAAATTTGATGGATAAATATACATGGAAATGAAAATAAACGGAAACTATGCCAACATAAATTAACAAAAAAAAAAAATAAGCGGGCACGAGGGCTCAGAGAACTCATTACGCCAATCAACGAATTTGTCACTACAAGAAGATAATATATTTTGTAAAAAAATAAGGTTCTTGGTTGCATTTTACCCACTTAAAATCAACCTCGCGTGTGTCACATATGCATATCACCAAAGAAGGTCATCCAAAAGATTCTCAAAAATCATATCGCCAGAAATATAAGANGTCACTACAAGAAGATAATATATTTTGTAAAAAAATAAGGTTCTTGGTTGCATTTTACCCACTTAAAATCAATCTCGCGTGTGTCACATATGCATATCACCAAAGAATGTCATCCAAAAGATTCTCAAAAATCATATCGCCAGAAATATAAGGGAATTCAGTTGTCTTCATTAAAATTTCACATGTGACATCAACCAATAGTGAATCACAGACCATCCAAAAAACCCAGAAGATCAAACGTCTCACGTCGACCTCACAAGCCCAAAAAAAAAATGAAGAAAAGCTCTTTCAAACATGTGAATAATATAAAATCAAAATTAACAATGATACAACATATATACAAAAACATAGTCTAGAAATTAAATATGAAACAACCGGTCAGCATCCAACGATAGCATCTATGATCCGTTCTCTCAAAGCTGTCATTTCCGTTGCACCTCTGTCATCCTGGGTTTTTAAATTTCAGTGACTCCCTCTCTGACAGTGGTATAGTCTGTCCGACTTGAAATTCAAATGTTTCAGGCAGAATCTGCATCTACTCGTCATCAACCATACTGAATTATGGATCTGACCGAGAGTAGTGTCGTCGAATATAGTTGTGGAGTGTCATCATGACCACCCACAGTATGTTCTTGTTTAGAATATGGGTTTGTCGGCATATCACGTAGGATGACCCANAAAGCTCTTTCAAACATGTGAATAATATAAAATCAAAATTAACAATGATACAACATATATACAAAAACATAGAGTCTAGAAATTAAATATGAAACAACCGGTCAGCATCCAACGATAGCATCTATGATCCGCTCTCTCAAAGCTGTCATTTCCGTTGCACCTCTGTCATCCTGGGTTTTTAAATTTCAGTGACTCCCTCTCTGACAGTGGTATAGTCTGTCCGACTTGAAATTCAAATGTTTCAGGCAGAATCTGCATCTACTCGTCATCAACCATACTGAACTATGGATCTGACCGAGAGTAGTGTCGTCGAATATAGTTGTGGAGTGTCATCATGGCCACCCACAGTATGTTCTTGTTTAAAAAATGGGTTTGTCGGCATATCACGTAGGATGACCCATTTTTTTTTTCACACACCAATTGTTCTTTCAATCACGTCTCGTAGGGAGGAGTGACGTTTGCTAAACATTTCTTGTTTACCACGGGCAACACCGTTTGATCTCTCGAAATTTGGAATGTGATATTTGGTATCTGGAAATGACTTCAGAAACCTTTTCTGAATCTAACATCCACCAAAACATATTTACTTGTTTAGTATATAATACTGATGCGGTATATAAATGAATGANCTGCAACGTTCGGGGAAGCATATTACTTAAAACAGAATAACATGGATAACGAAGGGAAATACAAGCATTTAAGAGTATACTTATTACCTGTTACTTCTCAGTCCACCACTCCTCTAAAGCATCAATGGTTCGCTTGATAGAATCTCAACCCAATCCCGTGGATCCCCGTTTCAATTCCTTCCAGAGCTTCCAACTTTTTTTAGCTGATCCAACTTGTTCTTGAATTTTAACATATCATACTCCCTTCCTGTCATTTTTTTGGAACCTCTTCTAAATATTCTGTCACCCTTCCTTGTTAAAGTAGTTGGTGGGTCTATTTCCAAGCTCAATAGAGAGGTTGCAGAATATGGTTATTGCTTCTTTATCTCACATTGCCGACAAAGCCACTTCTTTGGTTTTAACCGTAATGGAACTAATAATATAAATGGATACCGAAAGTAAAATAAAGAAGATGAAAAAACACCACGAAAAACAAAGACCAAACATACAAAAAAAAAACTAAAATTAAATCATGAAAACACTAGATAAAAAAAATGGAAAAACGCCCAACAGTAGAGAGAGACACACACACCAAAGTCCAGGCACCACCACCTACACCCTAGCACCAACCACCAACACCCAACAGTAGAGAGAGGAGGCACACACACCCAAGTCCAACCACCACCACCAACACCCAAGCACCAACAACAACGCCTAACCGTATAGAGAGTGGACACACACACAACCAAGTTCAGCCACCAACACCAATACCCAAGCACCAGCAAGAACACCCAACAAAAGGGAGAGGAGACACACACACTCAGATCCAACCACCAACAACAACACCCAAACATCAGCACCTACACCCAACAGTAGAGACAANGGATACCGAAAGTAAAATAAAGAAGATGAAAAAACACCACGAAAAACAAAGACCAAACATACAAAAAAAAAAAAAACTAAAATTAAATCATGAAAACACTAGATAAAAAAAATGGAAAAACGCCCAACAGTAGAGAGAGACACACACACCAAAGTCCAGGCACCACCACCTACACCCTAGCACCAACCACCAACACCCAACAGTAGAGAGAGGAGACACACACACCCAAGTCCAACCACCACCACCAACACCCAAGCACCAACAACAACACCTAACCGTATAGAGAGTGGACNACACACCAAAGTCCAGGCACCACCACCTACACCCTAGCACCAACCACCAACACCCAACAGTAGAGAGAGGAGGCACACACACCCAAGTCCAACCACCACCACCAACACCCAAGCACCAACAACAACGCCTAACCGTATAGAGAGTGGACACACACACAACCAAGTTCAGCCACCAACACCAATACCCAAGCACCAGCAAGAACACCCAACAAAAGGGAGAGGAGACACACACACTCAGATCTAACCACCAACAACAACACCCAAACATCAGCACCTACGCCCAACAGTAGAGACAGCCACCTCATACACCCAAGTCTAGCCACCAACACCAACACCCAAGCACCTGCAACAACACTCAACAGTAGAGAGAAGACACACACACCCAAGTGTACTTAAAAAAAAAAGATAAAAAAGTATATGAATTATACTCACTCACCCAAGTGCCACCAACAAGCACATCACATACACACTCACATGCCACCACCAACCCACAACCACCAATACAGCCTCCACCGCCACCAATACAGCCTCCACCGCCACCAATACACACACAATCANACTCAACAGTAGAGAGAAGACACACACACCCAAGTGTACTTAAAAAAAAAAGATAAAAAAGTATATGAATTACACACACTCACCCAAGTGCCACCAACAAGCACATCACATACACACACTCACATGCCACCACCAACCCACAACCACCAATACAGCCTCCACCGCCAATATAGCCTCCACCGCCACCAATACAGCCTCCACCGCCACCAATACACACACAATCGCACACACTCACATGCCACCAACGAGCACATCACACACACACAGATACACACACACACACACACACTCACATGCTATCAACAAGCTTCCACATGCCACCAACACAACCTCCACCACCACCACCAACACACACGNGCCACCAACGAGCACATCACACACACACAGACACACACACACACACACACACACACACACACACACACACACTCACATGCTATCAACAAGCTTTCACATACCACCAACACAACCTCCACCACCACCACCAACACACACACACATGCCACCAACGAGCACATCATGCACAGACACACACACACCCACACTCACATGCCACCAACAAGCCTCCACATGCCACCAACACAACCTCCACCACCAACACACACACTCACATGCCACCAACAAGCCTCCACATGCCGCCAACTCAACCATCACCACCACCAACACACACAAAATCACGTGCCACGAACAAGAACATCACACACAGAAACACACGCACTCACGTGCCACGAACAAGAACATCACTCAAACACACACACACACACACACACACACCCACACCCACACCCACACACATGCCCGTGCACAACACACACACACACACACACACACACACAAGTCTCCACATGCCACCAACACAACCTCCTTCACCACCAACACACACAAAATCACACACACTCACGTGCCACGAGCAAGCACATCACACAAGTGCCACCAATAAGCACATCACACACACACACACACACACACACACACACACACACACACACACACTCACATGCCACCACCAACCCACGTCACTCACTGCACCAACACAGTCTCTACCACCACCAACACACACACATTCACACACACTCACATGCCACCAACATGCACATCACACACTCACATGCCACCAACAGGCCTCCACATGCCACCAACACAATNACACACACACACACACACACACACACACACACACACACTCACATGCCACCACCAACCCACGTCACTCACTGCGCCAACGCAGCCTCTACCACCACCAACACACACACATTCACACACACTCACATGCCACCAACAGGCCTCCACATGCCACCAACACAACCTCCACCACCACCAACACACACACTCACGTGCCACGAACAAGCACATCACATATAGACACACACCCACACACGCAATCACACACAATCACGCACCTGAGGAATCCACAAAGAATATAGAAAACATCACATGAGATAACCTATTGCAACCAAAAAATCCCTCAAGCAAAAAATCATTTGCAATCAAAAAATTCCACAACGAAGCAGGGAGATCCTCCATTGAAGCCAAAAAATCCCGCAAAAAATATTGAAAATATCGTATATATATGTTTCAACCATAAGTGATCCAACTCACCAACAAGCAATCCAACAGGAAGCTAGGGAGAGAGGTGAGGGATGTTACTTAGAGCAAGATCGATTGACCGAGAAGCGAGGAAGAGATGCGAGGGAGAGAGACAAACCGATCAAGGGAGGAGAAAGACAACTAAAGAGCACGAGAGGAAAGAAGCAGTCAAACACATATCCTAGGTGTGGGCCGCGATCCGTCTATTAAGGATTTTAAAACCNAATCCAACAGGAAGCTAGGGAGAGAGGTGAGGGATGTTACTTAGAGCAAGATCGATTGACCGAGAAGCGAGGGAGAGAGGCGAGGGAGAGAGACAAACCGATCAAGGGAGGAGGAAGACAACTAAAGAGCACGAGAGGAAAGAAGCAGTCAAACACATATCCTAGGCGTGGGCCGCGATCCGTCTATTAAGGATTTTAAAACTGCATTTCACCATAACCTTTCTGAATGCATGAACCAAACGACACAATGGCCTTTTCAAAATGCCGCCCGTGCCTATAAGCTGCCCCAAACGACCCCTAAATCTAATTAGAATAATTCCATTAACCATAAACATTTATTAAAGGTGATCCCATTTCTTATTCTGGGAAATACATAAAGTGCTAAAGACTATGGGTCTGTTTGGGGCAGCTGCAGCTTATCCAGCTTATGCTGATAAGCAGCTTATCCTGATAATCTGCTGATGACCAGCTGATTCGGATAAGCTGAATGGCNTAAAGTGCTAAAGACTATGGGTCTGTTTGGGGCAGCTGCAGCTTATCCAGCTTATGCTGATAAGCAGCTTATTCTGATAATCTGCTGATGACCAGCTGATTCGGATAAGCTGAATGATTGTTTGGTTTGTGCGTTTGAAAAACTGTTGATTCCGGATAAATGATCAATCTACCCCTTGATTTGCAGGTTGTTTTATAGAGATCACAAAATTTGGCAAACATGTGCTGTAAAAAATCAAGATTGACATCTATATATTAGTCAAGGAAAATAAATTTCAGGCTAAAAATGAATATAAGCCACAATTCTTTCTGAAGATGTATAATCAACAAGCAATCAGAGAAACAGGGAAAGCAACCCACTTGAGTCGAGCAGTCAAGCAACCTACTTGAGCCAACAAACAAGCAAGAAAATCGAGCGTTCAAACAAGAAAGTCGAGCAATCAAGCAGAGCCGCAATCCCATCCTCGCCTCCTTAGATGACCCTCTCACAAGATGGAGAGAAAGAAGACCCCAGTGAGGTCTGCCAGCGACGGACCGGGGCGTGGCTTCGGTCTCGAGAGCTAGAGGGAGAGGACGAGTTCGTCGTTAGGGTCACGTGAGAGAGAGGAGCTCTTCTGGACATCGCCCTTGTCGCCAGCCGTGGAAGTGGAATCTGCTATTGAGCGCATAGTTAACGGGTTCTTCCGATCGCGCTCGATCACTCTCTTCCTCCATCCGCCACACGAAGCAGAAGGGCACNCAAACAAGCAAGAAAACCGAGCGTTCAAACAAGAAAGTCGAGCAATCAAGCAGAGCCGCAATCCCATCCTCGGCTCCCTAGATGACCCTCTCACAAGATGGAGAGAAAGAAGACCCCAGTGAGGTCTGCCAGCGACGGACCGGGGCGTGGCTTCGGTCTCGAGAGCTAGAGGGAGAGGACGAGTTCGTCGTTAGGGTCACGTGAGAGAGAGGAGCTCTTCTGGACATCGCCCTTGTCGCCAGCCGTGGAAGTGGAATCTGCTATTGAGCGCATAGTTGACGGGTTCTTCCGATCGCGCTCGATCACTCTCTTCCTCCATCCACCACACGAAGCAGAAGGGCATGAGATCTATTTCCCGATCAAACACACCTCTTGGAAGCGGGACACGGGGTCGATCCCGCGTCCCGCTTCCTTTAAAAAAACCAAAACTTCGTTTTGAAAATGCCTACGAGACGCTCAAACCAAACGACATGTCACGCCCTCCCAAACGCACCCTATGTGAAGGCACTTGGATATAATTGTATTTCTATTCTTAGATTGTAGAAATAAACATGAAGTGATTTTCTTTCTTTTGGATTACATCTNATACTTAGGTCTGCTGGGCTAGCATGATTTCAAGTCGGTAAGGCTAATTCAGTTGGCTCGGCTGAGCCAGTTTAGCCGTTTGGCTAGACTTGATTAGCTTGATGTCAGCAGAACAGACTTGGTCGGCTAGACTTGTTACTTATCGGTTAATCTAGTATGACTATTGACTCTCAACCTCTAGNATACTTAGGTCTGCTGGGCTAGCATGATTTCAAGTCGGTAAGGCTAATTCAGTTGGCTCGGCTGAGCCAGTTCAGCCGTTTGGCTAGACTTGATTAGCTTGATGTCAGCAGAACTTACTCGGTCGGCTAGAATTGTTACTTATCGGTTAATCTAGTATGACTATTGACTCTCAACCTCTACATGGAGAGTTCCTATTGGCAAGATAAGTTTAGGCTATTGACCAAAGGATGTGTCACCATAACTTGATATATAATTTTTTCCATGATGAGAGTCTATCAGAAAGATTGTCTCCATTTTATTGTCAATTATTAGTCCCTAATAAGGAACTTTGGGGGCGTCTATGAGATGACAGNTCCTATTGGCAAGATAAGTTTAGGCTATTGACCAAAGGATGTGTCACCATAACTTGATATATAATTTTTTCCTTGATGAGAGTCTATCAGAAAGATTGTCTCCATTTTATTGTCAATTATTAGTCCCTAATAAGGTACTTTGGGGGCGTCTATGAGATGGCAAGTGATGTCGGAGAACCAGATTCTTTCATCGGTTCAGATCTATCGAGAGGTAGGTCGATTCCATCATTCAAATTTTCAGTAGTGATTAGCTCGGATGTTGATCTATTTGTTCTAGTTTAATCAGTCAAACTTTGATGTTTCTTTCGGTCATTCTTCTGGCTCGGCTAGCCTTCACCCTTGATTCAAAAATGGGGTATGTTGGGCCTTTTCGTCTCCTGTCAATGAGTCATTCTTTGTTATACCTCATTTCTTCTGAATCGTTGGACTCAAAATTTATGTGACACTTTCTTGATATACTATATGCCACATTATCTATGATGAAAAGGTGCATTTTGATTTTTAAAACTTAAAATAGTGATATTTTTGATGTGATGAGAAAAATTTAGGTGCTATAAATGAAAAAAAAAAAGTAAATATTGTATCCTAAATTGTCCTTATTGAAAACATGCNTTTTAAAACTTAAAATAGTGATATTTTTGATGTGATGAGAAAAATTTAGGTGCTATAAATGAAAAAAAAAAAGTAAATATTGTATCCTAAATTGTCCTTATTGAAAACATGCATCGGGGGTTAGAGCCAGGAGAAGGAGGATGAAAGAGAGTAAATGTAACTGAGGAAGTCCCTACAGAGAAATTTGGAGAGGTCCCTATTATTCATTCTTTTACCTCTTATTTATAGAGGCGCAATTGTACAATTACATATAAAAGTGAACGGTTATGAAAAACANGAAAACATGCATCGGGGGTTAGAGCCAGGAGAAGGAGGATGAAAGAGAGTAAATGTAACTGAGGAAGTCCCTGCAGAGAAATTTGGAGAGGTCCCTATTATTCATTCTTTTACCTCTTTTTTATAGAGGCGCAATTGTACAATTACATATAAAAGTGAACGGTTATGAAAAACGTTCTTAATACAATTTAATCATGATGATTTGTTGCTAAACCTATATTATAATTTGAATTTAAATGTGGTGGTGGCCAATTCTTCACAAGGGCGACCCGACCACAGCATTTCGACCGACCAGCCTTTTACTTCGGCATGCACGATCGCAACTCAACCGGTCGCCTTGGTCGACCAAACTCAAGCATGTCGACGCTATAAGCGTGGCCCGCCACTTGAATCCTTCTTGATGATGTGTCAAATGGCTCCGACTGAGTCTTCGGTTGTTGGACGGTCAACTTGTANTTACTTCGGCATGCACGATCGCAACTCAACCGGTCGCCTTGGTCGACCAAACTCAAGCATGTCGACGCTATAGGCGTGGCCCGCCACTTGAATCCTTCTTGATGACGTGTCAAATGGCTCCGACTGAGTCGTCGGTTGTTGGACGGTCAACTTGTTNATATATATATATATATATATATATATATATATATATATATATATATATATATATATATATATATACCACCATGAGCTATAACATTGTGGATTTTGATGATAAATAATAAATTTGTGGATGTTACTAATAATTTTATAATAGATATTTCAAGATGAACATCAAACTCAGCTCAATCATAATATCAGTCAGCTCTGTGGAAGAGCAATTGAGATAAATAAGTTGATGTATTAATCTTACTAAATTGACAAATAAATATTTGCACACAAGCTTAGCTTAACTTCAAGATCATCACATATCTTCTTGCATAACTTATTTCAATTATTTGAAAATCAAAATTCATCTCTAGTCACTTAAAGTTCAATATTTATTATTTTGGATAATTAAATTTATTACTTGCATTAACTCATCAATAATATTATTTTGGAAATTTACATAGCTTGGACACAATTCTTCTGCATTTACATATCTCATACCTAAATTTTAATATTTACATACATAACAAATTGGTGTTTTTAACCTATGCATGAAATGTGTAATTTTAAAAAGAGTTTAAGTTAGCTATTTTGATGTGATATTAAGGATTTAAGTGTTATGTGTGTAAATATGAAAGTTTACGTATGAGATATGTAAATATATAAGAATTGTGTGATATGTATATAAATAGCCCTTTATTGTGTTGGGTTAAGAAGATTTGCATAATACAACTCAATTCCTATGTATTTACATACTTTTGTGACTTACTTATTTAGGATTGGGAATTTTACATGGCTAGCAGAATATTCTTTTGTGTCTACATGTCTCACACCTAAAGTTTCATATTTGCATACATAACAATTTAGTATTTTAAACCTATGTATGCAAATGTGTAATTTTAGAAATGATTTAATTTGCAATTTTTGGTGTGATTTTAAAGATTTGAGTACTATTTGTGTGATCATGAAAATTTACATAAAAGTTATGTGATATTAAGGATTTGAATTGTAATATAAGTTCTTCAACAATTTAGGTAGAATAATTTTTTATTTACTCATTCTAAGTAGTAGAAGTCAATATGAGTTTTGGTCAAAGATTAGTATGTCTGAGTTGTGTCATATGAAGGATTTGAAGTGTAATATACGTTCTTCAACTTTTTTAGCAAAACAATTTTCTACTTACACTTTGAATTTTGTGAAACACTCCATAACCAAACTGAAAAATATTTTTTTATGATTCGTAAGTATTTGCAAACTGTGATTCTATCCCTACCTCACTCCAATAAAGCCCCAATCTCATGTCAGGGCTATCGACAAAAGAAGTTTCTAATACAAACATATGTATTGTGATTGTGAACCTTTGATACATGTTATGTGAATCAATTGCTACTTATACAACAATGTATGAAAATATTTATTTAACTCATCTGTTACATGTGTTTTTCCTTGAATATATAAGTTGCTAAGAGATATAAAAAATTAAGAATTTGGATGTATATTAAATTGCACTAAGGTAGAAAAAGATTCACTAATGACGTCTTGAATGATATGGATTATTTCATTTAAGCTAAGTCATAGTTTCCTACTTACATTTTAGAAAGTAGGTTTTGATGCTCATGTTAAAAACACGTGATTATACATTTTTGACACCTGATGACGTCAAGTTGGATTTGTATCATGAGGAGTTTCAACTAATTATTGGTATTGTACTTCACATGGTGAGTATGATTCAAATATTGATTATTTTCAAGTTAATACTTAACTATGCTTTACCCCTCTAAGTATATGATTCCATTGGCTTTGAAGAAATGATCTTTGATGCAACCAGAGTTCAACTTACTGGGCAAGTAAATAAAGAGGAGCTACTAGAAAATGAAGGCTAAACAATTATGAATTATTGAACGTCATATATTGACCATAGTGGAAATGTTGCATCACTCATTTTGACTTTTGAATTATTAGTGGCTCTTATAATATTGAGCATTAAATCAGACTATAATATGCCTAAAAAAATATTTTAATTAGGTCACAAGAGTTTTGAAGGACATAAATTTGAAAAAAAATCTTAGTACTAGAGAGCCTGTATAAAATGAAAAAAAAAAATTGAGTTGTAGTTTGAAAAAATGACCAGCATGCATATTCAATTCATTTGCTTGGGTTACTATAGTTTAGAAGTGGATTACCCCTGGGTTATTTTTAGATAACTCATTATGTTTATTTAATATTATTTTAGGTTTTAAACAGTTAAACATGATAAATAGAAGGGGAGCAAATGTGTATAGAGGACGATAACAAATGTAAAGATACAAATTTTTATTTATTAATTTTTATTATTTCACTTTGTGACTCTTTTATGTATTCTTTGAATATTAAATTGTTAGTGATAGAATTAAAATAGTAATGAATTGATTTCCACCATCTGACTGTCCGTTCTCGTGTTTGTTAATTCCAAGCCTAGGGTCGGGTCATGACACTTTCAAAGTCATATGAAACATGACATGTCTCAGGCTTTTGCTCAATAGGTTATATATTTGAACCAAAACAACCATGTTACATGCCTCCAAATAAGTTGGTTAAGTTGGTATGAAAAGCCCTTCACAATTGAACAAGATAGAATCAATTTCAAAAATATGTATTATATGCATGCTTTCACTACTCAAGTTAGTTAAGAAGATGCAACCCTATGATTACTAATAATGCTCTGTAATGTTATTACTCAAAACCTTTTATTAAGGCTAAGAATCATGTTTGAAACTAAAAAATCCTTCAATAAAATAAGCTTGATTTAACTTAAAATTAACTCTATAAACAATACACACGCGTGTGCGCCTTTATTGTCAATATTTTAATAATTCTCATAAATAAATAAAATTTATATACTTTTATAAGGATTATATTTTTGGTAACCAACTAAAAAATTATAGCACTAATTAATTTTGCTTGAATCAAATCATAATTTTACCCTAAATCACTTTTCTTTCTTATTCAAACTTGATCAATATAAAATTAGAACTTTCAATATTAAATTTAAGTTGGCCCCCTCAAATCAATTTCAATCCTTTAATATTGTCAAAATAGGTCTAAAAAATATTTAGGTTAAGTTTGTTATAGAATTTTGATTAAATTAACCCCCATCAATTAAATTTGAGCCCATATACTAGTGCCTACAGACTTCTTTAATATGTACCTCTCACAGTTGAGAAAAGTAATAAATACTGAAAGTTTTTTCCTTGAGAAGAAATTCAAATTTTAGATGCAATATCAAGAGAAATTTGGCAAACCATCATATTCTATGCATTTCAAACATGCTTTCAAAATCAAATTAGAACTCAAAATTTGACAATTGATGATCATTGCATGCTTCAAAGGCATTATCGAATACACTATATCTTTGAAATAAAGGAGCCATATTACATGACTCCACATAATTTAGTTAAGTTGTTATGATAAGCCATCTTTAAGAAAAAAGTTAAAATCATTCTCAAAAAATATGTATTTGATGTATTTTTTCCATCGTGGTCTACCCAAGAAACTTAAGAGGCAACCTAATGATTGTCAATAAAGCTTCGTATATGTTATCCTTAGAAGTTATAGAGTTAAGGCTAGTAATTTTGTTATAAACTAAAAACTCGTTAAATAATTGTTCAAAATTTTATCAATTAGAAATTGAAATTGACATGCTCTTATTTGAAAATGACCTGCTTGAAATAATTTTGATGTATCTCAAAATCAATTCAATAACTTATATATATACATTTTTTTTCTGGGATTAAGAGCACTCCCAAAGGAATGCATCCCTTTGGTTAATTACATCATGGGAGATACCCAAGAATACTCACGATAAAAGGGGTCTTACTTAAATTATCATGACTGGTAAATTAGCCACCAAAATGATAGTTATTTCATAGGAAAGTCTCAATGCTTTCAAAGCTCTTGCTAAGCCGCAGGGTAGAGAGTGAATCTCTCACATCCCAAATGGGTAGCGATTCATCAAAATATGAGGCCAACAAAATAACCAAGTAGCCTCATAGAATCAGCACTACGCTTCCAAGGCCTAATCGAGCCATAAGGGTAGAGGGTGAATCACCTTATTCCAAATGGGTGACAGCCAATCCACAATCGGAGCTTGCGAGATGACACTAATGAAGTCACAAATGATTATAGGGCTAAAAAAAGGAGAGGTAGAGTAATCCTAATTGGGAAAAGATTGTCAGGTCAGGATATCATCGATCTATCATCTTAAGCTATTAGGACCCCAAGTCTACTCTGTTGAGAAGGTAGTCGACCCAGCACAACTAGAGACTCCTTGTCAGCAATCTGTGAATTGCGTCATCCAAGGAGACCTCGGTAGCTCTAAGTTCAAAAGAAAGAGACTCTAATTCCTATAATACTATAGAGGTAGAGTTTACAGAGGTGGGACTTATACTCGTCAAATAAATGACAAAGATGCCACCAGAAAGTAGAGAAAAAAGAAGTCCAGCTACAAAAATGAAAACTCTCTTACAAAGGATTTATACCCCATTTAGTTTGGGGAAGTCTCTAACACCCTAAGCGTGCTAAACAACCACCTAAATATAAAACTTATGTTGAGCTAATCAGGTTGAAAAAGCACAAGAACTTCTCCACGGGACATACAAATACGAAGTAATTATCTAAAGTATTAAGGTTGGGAGCTCTATCCTGATGGATCCCAATAAAAAACTTTTTCATGTTCCCAATGCAGTTCCTATAAACAAGACTCACTAAGAGTATCTTGTGAGGAAACTCATCTATCTTGCTCATACAAGCCCTGACATATTCCACGCAGCATGATCCCTATGAGCACTATCTTCAAGTTGTCTATCGGATTCTGCACTATTTAAAAGGCACACCAGGCTCAGGTATGTTTTTTTTCTGTCACATCTCATTCTATTGTAGTTTAAATTCTACTAAGTTCATCCATGATCGGCTCAGGGACTGCTCATTTGTGTAGGAAAATTTAGTCATGTGGAAAATCAAGAAGTAGTCTGTAGTTGCTCAAAGTTGCGTGGAAGCTGAATTTTGGTCAATGTCTCTGGGAATTTGTGAAGCTCTTTGATTATGCATCATGCTCCACGAACTACGTATGATAGCTTCTGCTCCCTTGCAGTTTTTCTATGATAATAAGACAACTATTATCATTGCTTACAACCTGGCCCAGCTTGATTGCATCAAGAGTCCGGGAAACTTTGTGTTATGTTTGCCATCTAGTGACCAACTGGCAGCTATTCTCACAATGAACATTCATCGATCATTGTTCGATGATTTCAAATCCAAGTTGAACAATACTGACATCTATGCTTCAACTTGAGGAGTATTAAAAAATTAGAATATTGCAGATCTTTATATTAATTTCTTTGATTAGTTTTTATTTACTTTTCTTTTTTTATGTATTATGTTTTTTATTAGTGCTCTTATTAGTAGATCTCGTAATTGGTATTTATACCTCTCTTTGTATCAATAAAAATCACCTTTGATTTTATTCTAACAATAAGGATAATACTTTAATATTAAATTAAAAATACATAAAATAAACAGACTTGCATAATTTGACTCAAATCACTTTTGACCCTACTCAAGTGTAGATCAACATGAAATTAAAACCTTCATTGTCAAATTTATCTTGACTTACACAATTTTTTATCAATCCTTTCACATTGCTAAAATAATTCCAACAGTAAACATAATTATGAAACTTTGATTGGGTTAACCTCCTCAAACCAAACAATATCCCACTCCATCAAATTTGGGAATTATATTAGTACCATAGTAACTTCTCTGATCAATTATTCTCTTAGCCACTGGAGAAGAAAGTAATTATGAAACTATGTGCCCGTGTTGAGTTCTACTATCCATAATATCAAGAGATAGTTAACAAACAAACCAATCTATTTGTGTCTTAGACATGTTTTTAAAGTCAAATGAAAACTCACAGACAATTGATAGTCATGTTGATACATGTCCAACAAATATCCATCATCTGGCATGAATCTCGAGGCAAGACATAGATCGTGAATTTTCTAGCACGCATCACATGTAATGCCTCTAAACTCTTGTTTAATAGGTTATATCGTTGAAGTACAAACAAAAATCTTATATGCATCTAAATAATTTTGTTGAGCCAGTATGATATGATAGGCCCTCTACTGATGAACATATTAAAATGAATCTAAAAAATGAGTATCCAACATATCCATTTGTCATGCTATACTAAAGATGGTTAGATTTCTAATTAGGCTTCCTAATTGTTATTGCTTTAAGCTCTTAGTTAGGGCTTTGAATTAATATAACTGTGAAATTTTTATTAAGTTAACCAGCACATTCAATAAATCTTTTGCAGAAATACCAAAATTGTGAAAATTAATCAGACATTAAACCAAAAAAGTTCATGATTCAAAATAGTTTAACTAGGCTAAAAATGGGAGATTGAAGCAAATTACATGATAACTATTTAATTATTTTAACACAATTTAAATGACTTAATAATAATACAATAATGATATTTTTATCAATTTAATATTTACTATTCTAATTTAGGATACATCCATTTTGAATATTTTGAACATAAATCTAATCAATATTTATGTAAATAATATTTTAATTATTTTCTCTATTTTTAATCAATTTTTTTTTTATTCATCAGATCAAAATCAAAAATTAAATTGATCAATATTAGAACCAACCCGATCATAAGAAATTGGTTTAATTCACCCGTTCGGCACTTGAACCCTAATTCAACTTCAATTTCATGTAGAAGAATTTTTGAACCTTTAATCGAACCGACAAAAATGATTGGTTGTTAAACTTGTCGATCTCACAATTTGAGAAAAATTATAAATTATTAAAATTTGTGGCTCTGATCTAAAATCAATAGATATATAACAGTCTAAACAACTCCCAGAAGCTCGAAAAAATATTATGTCTAGAGTTCGAACGCAAACTCGTCCAGACAACAGTTGTGATCCACCGGAAGGAGAGGAGGAGACGAAGAAAAATCACTTCTGATGGATCATAGCCATTGTCCGGACACAGCTTGCATCCGGGCTCAGGACGTAATATTTTTTCAGCTCGAAAAAGTATTATGTCTGGAGGTCGGACGCAAGCTGCGTACGGTTGCGATCCACTGAAAGGAGTGGAGTGTATTTTTCCAAACCAACTATAGGCAATAGAATACAAAAAAAAAAAGGAACTCAAACTGCATTTCATTATTAATATAAATACAAGATACATTTTCAGAACTGGCTTCAAATTATCATTCTACAATACTTTGATTCATGCTTAGGGTAAGAGCAACTCACAATATAAGATAAAACCCCACCCCTTTGCTCCTATATGCTTCAAACATGATATAAAACAGGGAATTAAGAGCACAAAATGATAGCTAAAGAACAGGATTTGTAGGAAGGGATGAAACTGCGGTTGTGAGAGACTGTCCAGTTGGTGGAACAAGACTGGTCCAAAAAACAGGATCTGGAATGGGTTCCACAGCACTCCAAGTTGTCCTAATTGGAGCTGCCAGGAGAGGAGACAGAGAGTATTGTGATCTTTGGATTGGCAGCTCACCAAATCCCATGGTAAGTCCAGAGCTATCAAGTTCACTGCTTCCCAAGAAATGAGGAACCGACTTCCCCTGATCTGGATCTTTACTGCTGGAACCATCCTGGATTTGTGAAGCTTTTTCCATGAAATTTTTGAAAGCTGCAGATCTGGATAATATGCTGCAAGCAGATGTTCCCTGCACCTGAGATTTCTCTTTCTGTGGGAGGCCAAGGAGAGGAAGCTTGTATGGCTCAGTTGCTTGAACTGAGCACTCCACTGCTTGAAGCTCCCTGCTGACATCCTCATGAGTAGAGGCTGACTCAGGCTGGCGCGATTTTTTCGGAGCCCACCAACGAATATGAGTTGTTAGATCTATTTTTCTTTCCATGCTGAAACCGCCTGCATACTTCCCTTCTGTGGTTGGATCCCTACTTGTACCTTAGAAGATGAACCAGAGTTGAGTCTCAGAAAAGGGAAAGTTGCTATTTTTGTTTTATTTTTTGTTTTTGATAGAAACCTGTGAAAATCAGAGAAAATGGGTGTTAAGTAGACTCACTGCAGCTGTAGAATTCGCTTCCAAGCATTTGGCCAAAGGGTGG
>JXCR01144147.1:13492-49554 GCA_002079205.1 Phalaenopsis hybrid cultivar | reverse complement strand
GCAGAGGGAGTTCACATTCATTAGATGGTCTAAATACAGTTTTTTATATGCTCCCACCCTCCTCCAAGAGGTCGAGTTGCGTGCATCCTCTAACTGTCTGTCTCTTCTCCCTTAATGACTTTTGGCATTTTATGCAAGCTCAAAGTTGTGTAGTTATAACGTGTATTATTAGTTTCCTCTATTATTCTAGAGTTTTAAAATTTAGTTTGCATCAAATGATATTGTTGTCAAACAATTTGCTAGGCACTGTCCTTGATCTTCACCTCTATCTTCTAGATCCCCATCTCCCTTACCAAATCCGAACACCTCAAATATTCAAGCCACAAATCTCTGACAACCTCTAGCGATGTTCAAACCCGCCTTCTAGATCCCCATCTCCCTTACCAAATCCGAACACCTCAAATATTCAAGCCACAAATCTCTGACAACCTCTAGCAATGCTCAAATAAATCAAAGACGTCCGGCATAAAAGTGTTTGAATAAGAAAGAAGATTGTTTTGAAGGACTCTATCTGGAGGTGGAATTTCTCACTCAAAAGAAAAAGCCTGTGGCATGCATGCTCTGGTCTGTCTGGCCTGAAATCAGTCAAGGGTCAGGACTTCGTTCTTGATTTCCGTTTGCCAAGCCAGAAAGCTCCTTTTTTTGGCTTATCGACTCGAGTGGAGCTAAGGCAGAGGGAGTTCACATTCATTAGATGGTCTAAATACAGTTTTTTATATGCTCCCACCCTCCCCCAAGAGGTCGAGTTGCGTGCATCCTCTAATTGTCTGTCTCTTCTCCCTTAATGACTTTTGGCATTTTATGCAAGCTCAAAGTTGTGTAGTCATAACGTGTGTTATTAGTTTCCTCTATTATTCTAGAGTTTTAAAATTTAGTTTGCATCAAATGATATTGTTGTCAAACTTTTTGCTAGGCATTGTCCTTGATCTTCACCTCTATCTTCTAGATCCCCATCTCCAACTAGATATGGTTTCCATCCACTTAGTTTTCACCTAATATGTCAGCCCCAACCTTGTTCAAGCTTGCAAGCACAGATTCCTTCTCCATTGCTAGATCTTGCCACCTCCATGCCCATATCCTTGGATCTAAAACTGCCTTCAAGTTGATTTTAACGTCACCAAATTGAGAGTTGCCGCCACCAAATCCTCCACCAATTTGCTCGACATTAAGAGCAGCCATTGAGAAGAGGAATGTAATTTTACGTATTAAATGTAATAATAGATGTTTAATAGGCCTTATTTAATGCTACATATGCTCCTCCTTAGAAAGAATCCGGATTATGTAAAGAATGACTTCTTCCTCCCCTCCTCATTATCTGAAGTTGTCAGCCTCCACTAGTTCTCCCACAATGATTTCCAGAGTTTTAAACAACCACAAAGTTGCATAATTATCATGTATTTCACCTGCAATCTTCTAATTCAGCTCATATCGATCCCTTCCAACTCACTACAATCCACAGGGCAAATCTCACCCCTCAAGAAAAATCCACTACTAATGAGAAAGAGATATACCTAGTCACCCCCCGGTAGATGGAGCTTCTCTTCCCGGCAGCGCATGGCGGCATCTTGCTGATCCTCTCCTTCGCCGTACAGACCCTCTCCTTCCTAGCCTTCTTCAGCACAACACCATGCTGCTGCTCATCCATCGTCGGCCATTCTNCCCGGCAGCGCATGGCGGCATCTTGCTGATCCTCTCCTTCGCCGTACAGACCCTCTCCTTCCTAGCCTTCTTAAGCACAACACCATGCTGCTGCTCATCCATTGTCGGCCATTCCCCCCCGGAAGCTTCGGCCTTAGCCGCCCCAATGGCCTCCGACGACGAAGCCGATGCCGTCGCCATCAACCGAGAGAGAAAGAAAACAACCTTTCCCTTCCCTCAGACTACAAAAATCCACAAAAGAGGTAGAGCAGCAGCTTCGAGGGGCGCATCTCCATGAATGGGAGGAGGGAAGCGCTCGGCTGCAGTTCAAATGAGGGGGGAGGAGCCCTCCATTGGAATTCAAACAAGGAAAAGGGGCTCGCCCGGTAGGCTGCCGTGTGTGTGGGGTGAAAGTTTGGGTGCGGTGTGGGTGAGGGTCGCACGGGGTATCCAAAGCATACGGCATTGGATTCTATGCGGGATCCGATGCGTTCATGATGNGCTCGGCTGCAGTTCAAATGAGGGGGGAGGAGCCCTCCATTGGAATTCAAACAAGGAAAAGGGGCTCGCCCGATAGGCTGCCGTGTGTGTGGGGTGAAAGTTTGGGTGCGGGGTCGGTGAGGGTCGCACGGGGAATCCAAAGCATACGGCGTTGGAATTCTATGCGGGATCCGATGTGTTCATAATAGAGGAAATTTTGAGATGCTTCTCTGCCCATCCTTTGTACGTATTGGAATCTATATGAGATTAGAAATTTAGTAATTTTATTTAATATTTTTTAAAAATTATAAATAATCATATTTAGGCCGTGTTTGGCAGCAATTTGAATTTACGTTTAGCAGAATTTAGTAAATCCGATAAATATAAATTTATGAGATTTATATTTTGACGGAGAAATACTCGCAAGCCAGATCACTTAAATCCTATGTGAATGTGAATGAGATTAAGGGTCTGTTTGGGACAGCTGCAACTTATTGAATAATTTGATGATAAGCTGATTAAAAATAATTTGCTGATAGGTTAGGTGCGGTGACTATTATATTTTTTTTTTTGAAAAGTCAAACTACTACCAGAAAGCTGTCACCGCATCTAGACAGGTTCGATGTGAAAACGCAGTTTTTAGCATTTTGAAAACGCATAAGTTGTCAAAACACAGTTCACCCAAATATGTTAGGTGCGTTTTCAAAACGCCACCGCACCAAATAAGCTGCCCCAAACGGACCGTAAGTAAATTCATATTTAGGTTCAAAATTAGATGAAAACAGCGAATATTCGATTTAACGGAGTGTAGGATTTAAATTTCTTATTTTTAATGTTTGCTTCGATTTATAATAAATTCATGACTATATTTGGTTAAAAGTACTCTATGAAACACCCCCTAAAAAAATTAAAAAAAAACTTACAAGAGACATTGTTCATTGGGTATTTTCCTATTAATAATAATGAAATTATGGGAAAAAAATTTTCAAAATTATAAATGCATATGTCTAACTTATATTAGATTTACATGCTAGTCTTACTTAGATTAAGCGGCCTCAAGGCAGTTTAAATTTGAGTTAGACTCGAACATAATTAGTTAACTATTAATTTTATTAAAATACAAGAAATAAAAATATTATTTTAAAATTTAAAAAAAAAAACACAAAACTCTAAAAATAGATGTGCCAAATTTGAATATAATAAGTCTTAATTTTAACCTAATACAAAAATTTTTTAATTAGGTTATCATAAATGAAAACATGAATAAGATTAGAGCTTAATTAGAGAAAATCAAGTTTATGATGTTTATTGATGAGATTGCTCTTTCTTCTAACAAAAACAGAGGTTCAATGCTAGTACTTCTTTTTTGTTTAGTACCAATCAAGTATGGTGTCCTTTTCATATCATGCTGACACTATTTCAACTCAATTGTTTCTTGTATATGATTAAGTTATAGTATTGTACATTCAAAAATAGATCTTCAAAATAATAGGAAAACTTAGACATTATATGGGTCTTCCGGGCTTGGTGGATCGAGTGCATTCACCACGCATTTAGAGTACTGATATTGATTGGACCGAATGAACATGCTAGTCATACCCATTGAGGTGACAGGTACCAGACTGGTCTCTCATAAGGACTTGGCGAACTCTTCTGTCGAGAGTGGCAGTATTAACCGGAGCTCCTCTGAAAGAACTTGACGATACATGGTATTCATGTGAGCTTCTCTGAACAAGTTTGTCCACACTCCTTGAGCTCTTCTATCAACTTCGTCTGCACCTATCAAACTCTTCGACCGAAGCTCCATCCATTAAACTATGTCATTAAGTTTTTTTAACAATCCTTCAAGATAAAAGGAAGGAAAATTATGCCCCATCATCATTCATGCTTGTTTATTGCACACATGATATCGACACCTAGGATTTAATAAACAATGAGTCTTGACAGACATCATACAACACAACCTGCAACATCGCATTTGTTTCTTCCTTAAAGCTCTGTGAGGGAAAGTACATTCTAGGAGATATAAAGAGGAGGGAGAGGGAAAGAAAGAGGGACTCTCTCTTCACTTCCTTCTCACCACCATCAATAACAACACATGCACTCTAAAATCCTCAGCTCTCTGCAACCTCCTTCACAAGGCCTCTCCCAAATTCTATGAACTCACGGACAATATGGGACCCTAAGTTCTAAAAAGATTCAACATTCTAGAAGGGATGGTGAGCATGAAATTTTTACTCTGATCTGGCAAAGATATCATTGAGACAAAAGAGAGTAAAGGGAAACTATGGATTGCACCTGAGAGTTTGTGTTACAAGAGATGAATAAATTAAGAGAAGAAACACAAAAAATGGTAGAAGAAGAAAGGCAAAAGGTATCGAAAACTCGTTCCAAAGATCAGTGTAGAAGTCACACAAATCTTCAGGAATGTAGCACGAAGATGTGAACCACAAGGATATCAACTTCCAAGGATGAATTATTGCAGACTAGAATAAGGAGAGCCTTAACTCCAACGTTAAAAGAGGAGGAAGACGTAAACAACAAACTACACATCCCTAGCGAGAATACTTATGAGTCTTTCATAGATGAAGAGAAAAGAAGAAGAAGAAGAAGGTCATTATAGAACACTTTCTCGAAAGAGATTAAAGCTGAATCACTCATGAAGTACAAGATCCCTTCCTTAGCCTCCTATAAAAGAAGGATGGATCCCACTGACAATACAGTTTATTTTGAATTGGTAGTATGTTTGTTGCAAATAAATGATGCCCTTAAAAATTGTTTGTTTCTTATGAAATCAAAAATTCAACTCTGTGATGGTTCAATTAACAGAGTTTAAGCAAACATTTGTGGCTCAATTTGTCAGCCCTCACAAGCTACAGAAGAACTCTCAAGCATTACTGATGATCTAGCAGGGTCCATCTGAAAGCCTAAGGAGCTTTATAACTTGATTCAAATGAGAGATATTGGAGGTTAGATATCTTGAGCCCACCATCACTCATACAGAATTTGCATTGGGCCAACATGAGGGCTCATTTTGATATGTACCTGGCTTGCAAAAGTTGAAAACTTTAGCAAAACCCTCAGAGTTTGACAGTGACCATATTTTTGTTAAAGAGTACAACTCATTATTGAATCTTTCTATAATTGGAGGGCAAGAGGACAAATTCCAAAAAAGATCCTTTCACGGACACTCCCGGAGGACATTCTTAGCAGCAGCAACCATAACATAAACTTGGAGAAACATTGATAGATTATGTTTTGTGGTGGTGAAATTCAAGCATGAAGTGTGAATCATAATTATAAGGGCAACATGCAATAGAGATTCTCTTGAAAAACATTCATAGACCAGTGGATCTTCTATTTAAGGATTCTTGATAAAGACATTTGAAACACAACTTAGAAAAGCAACCTGTTTATAAGAAGAAGTTAAGCATATTTCCTTCATGAATAGCTCTAATGAGGCTTTTTCCAAAGTTCAAACAAGATTTCAGATGAAATCAAAGAAAATATTGATAATAAACAATGAAAAATAGCTGATTCATGCATAGTTTGAGTAGTCTTCTCAATAGTAACAAAACTATAGGTCATATCAATCAACAAATTATCAACTCTTAGTATAATATCAACAGCTAACACAATATCAGCAACCGACGCAATAGTAGTCACAGTCACAACCGCGGTAATGTAGGCCCAAGGGCGAATAATATATTTCTTTAGAAGATAGGCTCAACCACATTTATCTGTTTAAGATTGAGGTTGCGCCTAATATGTTTCTAATTCCAACCAAGAAATCAAAATTTAGGCTGTAGAGCCTAAAAAGTCTGGAGAAGTTGAAATGTGAAATCATCTAAGATATTAACCATGCTATAGTTTAATAGAGCTTATTATTGAAGACTACTTCATCTTCAAAGATTGATTGGAGAGGAATCACAAGAACTCTTCCTATGATCGGGCAAGAATCCCTTATAAGATAAAATTGTATCCATATTTAAAGCTAAACAAAAAAAAAACTATTCCTCTAAAGTTTTTCAGGACTAGATCTCCCAGGATGAAGGACTTCTTCATAAAATGTTTGTCGAAATAACGGGCGGTTCGCCTCTTAATCCACTCCTATCGAAGCGTCGAATGGGCTCGAGTTTCCTCTACAAGGTCGAGGGCTAGTATCACCCCTTCAACTTTAGTGTGCTGCCACTCAATCGATTCGTCTCAGGTGAACAAGGAGGCTATACCAACCCTTTGGCTATGTGATCATAATTGACCGATAGCACGACCTCCATTTCATGGGTCAGCATAAATGGAGTTTGTTTGGTCACCGAAGATGGCGTCATTTTGATTTCCCAGAGCACCAAGGGCAACAGATCCACCGAAATTCACTTGACTCCTTCGACCTTCTTCCTCAGTAGGTTCAAGATGAGTTTGTTAGTTGTCTCGGTCTACCAGTTCGTCCTAGGGTGATGGACCGAAGTAAACTTCAGATCAATCTTCTACTTCATGCAGAAGTCTCACTCGCTTGTCCATGAATTGGGTCCCATTATCGACGATGATGACGAGTGGCAGCAGGTATCTACAGAGCAGCTTGGAACATATGAAGTTTTGGATCGCCTCTGCGTTGTTTTGAGTGAGTGGTTTTATTTTGATCCATTTTGAAAAGTAGTCAACCACTACCACGAGGAACTTTCTTTGGCTATTTCATGGAGGAAAAAACCCCCAAAGTATCCAGTCCTCGCTTGGCGAACGACCAAGAACTAACTATTAGTTGTAGCTTCCAAGCCAACTGATAATGTAAGGGGACATATCTTTGACACTGTTTGCGCCTTTTTTAAGAATTCTGCAGCATTTTTCGGGAGCATTGGCTAGAAGTACCCCTATCATTACATGCGGCAGGCTAGTGTTTTCTCTCTGAAGTGGTTGTCGCATTCTCTCGAATGCACCTCCCGAAGCACGTCTTGGACTTCGTCCTCTCTCAAACACCTCAACTAGAATGAAGTAACAAACCTCCTGAACAACTTTCCAGCAATCAAAAGGTATAGGGAGACTTCAATTTTTAAGCGCATCAGATCTTTGATGCTTATTTTTATTTCTCCAGTTGTCAAGCAATGGATGAATGGACTCATCCAGCTTTTAGTCTTGTCGGTCGTTATCTCTATGGCTTCTGGTTCGTCGATCATCAGCCCAGTAAGCTTTCTGGGGGTTCCTCCCAAGCAGACGAATTTGGAGAGAATGTCGGTTAATTAATTGTCTTCTCGGCTAACGTGCTCGATGCAAAAGCTCTTGAAACTTCCAATTTATTTCTTCATCTTGGTGAGGTACCTGACCATCATCTCGTCTCTAGCTTCGAATTCTCCGTTAACTTGAATCATGATCAGCAAAGAATCATACCTCACCAGGAAGTCTCAGACACCTATTTCATAGGTCAAACGAAGTCCGACGATCAGCGCTGCATACTCTGCCTAGTTGTTTGTGAAGTCTAATTCCACTGAGATTGACTGGTAGAGGTGTTCTTCAGTTGAACGACACAAAACCAGACCCAGTACTGTCGTTGCCTGCTTGGAGGCCCCAACAACATATAAAATCCACGTCCTTCCATAATTGACAGTTCCTTCAATCTGTCTCTTTGTCACGAAGAAGTTAGCCAGGAAGTTTATGATCGCTTGGGCTTTCATTGTCGTCCAAGGGACATAGGTGATGTTGAATTCACTGAGCTCCATTGCCTGCTTTAGTAGTCGAATGGAATGCTCTGATCGTGTGAGTACAGACCTCAATGGATGGTGACAACCCGAATTCGATGCATCTGAAAGTACGGTCAAAGTCAGCGAGCAAAAATAATCAAGTCAATGTTAGTTTTTCCATAATTAGATACCTCGTTTCGGCGTCGTGAAGCACTCAAGTCGTGTAGTAGCCAGGGTATTGCTTTTCTACCTCCTCTCAGACCAAGATTGAGCAAACAACATCTTGTCTAACTCTGAGGTAGAGGGACATTTCTTCCTTGGCTTCTGACGCTGGAGCAGTGATGGTGATACCAATGAATCTTTCAAGTTCCTGAACGCCTCCTCACATTCGATCATCCATTCAAAACGTTGATTCTTCCTTTGAGCCTTAAAGAATGTTATGCAATGGTCACCCGATTTTGGGATTAAACAGCTGAGTTTGGCAACCGACCAGGTAACCTACGAATTTCCTTGGTACTGCGTGGAGGTAGCATATCTAGTATCGTCTGTAGTTTTTTTTTTAAATGGGCTTTCAGTCCTTTGGAAGTCAGTAGGGGGCCGAGGAACTTTTCGGTCCACGCTCCGAAGGTACACTTGGAGGTAATTAATCTCATATTGAGTTTTTTTAGTGTTTCTAATGTCTCTTTCACATCTTCGATGCATTGTTTGGGTGATATACTTTTAACTAGGATATCATCGACATACACCTCAACATTTTTCCTTTCTAATTAGAAAAAATTACATCCATGAGACACTGATAGGTTGCCCTAGCATTCTTAAGCTTGAAGGGCATTACATTACAATAAAATATGTCACAGTAATGAAAGTTGTTTCTCTGCATCGGCCAGGTGCATCTTTATCTGGTGGTAGTTGGAGTAAGCTTTGAGGAAACTCATGACTGATTATTTAACCACTGCATCCACCAAGGTGTTAATCTTCGGTAGGGGGGACGTGTCTTTTGGGCAAGTGGCATTGAGGTTAGTGAAGTTGATGCACATCCACCATTTGTCGTTGGCCTTCTTAACCATCACGACGTTTGAGAGCCAGGTCGGGCACTGAACTTCATGGATGTAGCCAGCATCCAACAGTTTTTGTACCTCCACCGCTATTAGTTTGGCCAAATTTTTTGCGATCGACCGAATCATCTACTGAACTGGTCGATGCATCGATTGAAACGTCAGGTATCTCCGCTGCAGTCCAAGTGAACACCTCTCGGTGCTCCTGAAGCATTTGTTTCAGCTAGTTCTTAAACCCTACATCAAAATGTTCACTGATGAGCAAAACCTTATCGGTTCTTCGTTGGACACGGGTAATTCAAGGATGGCCTCACTGGTCACCATATCTTCATCCCTTTGGGTCTGGATGTTGAGCAATCTGTGGGCAAGATTCGGGATCGCTCGCAGGTAGCAACTCCTAAACTGCTCCAAGTTCCCCCAAAAAGTAATTATCTCCCTGTCACATGAGAACTTTGTTGCCACATTGTAGGTAGAATTTACTGACCAGTAGTTGTTCAAGAGTGGCCAACCGAATATGACATTATAGGTCTGTGGGGATTCCACTACAAGAAAGCTTTTTGTACTGTTGTATTGCTTCCCAGGCTCTCCTCAAGACATGGCTAGGGCGATGAGGCCCAATGCCTCCTTTCATTTCCTAGAGAATCTGAATAGTGGGTCGGGTGGTGATGTCAACCAGTCTCTCTTCAAGCCAATCTTATCAAGCACTGTCTTGAACATAATGTTCACCTAACTTCTAGTATCAACGAGGATACTACCCACCTGGTATTTGTTGATTAGTGTTGTGATGACGATCACGCCATTGTAGAGGTTCCCCTTCGGTGGGAGGTATGAGTCTGTAAAGACATTGAGTAAGTGGTTACGTGTATATGGGATGGCAAAACATACATCGTCCAAACATTGGCTTTTTCAAATCAAAGACCCCCTCCCCTTTGAAGATGGCTGGGATTATTCCCACCACATGAACCTCATTTGCTCGAACAGGCTCATTTGGGGGTTTTCTCACTGGGGCCTTGCCCTGTTGTTGAGTATGTGTGTTGGTCACTATGAATTCCTTGAGTTTCCCTGTGCAGATGAGCTCCTCGATCAAATTCCAAAGGTGAAGGCACTCCTCCGTGTCATGATTGTGGTCTCGGTGGTACTGGTAGTACCTTTTTGGGTCTTATAAAGTTGGGGACGTCTTCAACGGCGGGGCTGATTTGAAATAGTCCTTGTTCTGGATGGCCTGAACTATTTCGGATATTGATACATTGATGGGTGTCAAACCCTGCATTTCTTAATAATCATGCAATCGCTCATAATATCATGACGATCTCTATTCAAAGCTTTGCTTCTGGTCACAGTGCCCCTGGTTATTTCCCTGCTAATCTTGGGACCAGGAGCTATTGTTTTGGTGACCGGCTGAGGAATGTTTGTCTTTCACCTTTCATGATTTGCTTTGTTCTTTTCGCCTCTTTAAGGGGTGTTTAGCGACTCAATCCTACCTCTAGGTGAACCTTGAAGGTGTTCTTTAAGGAGTATATTTTTCTCGTTATCTACAATACTTCTGCAAAAATAGTAATTTTAAACAAGTTTAGATAATATCTGAATCGTTTTCTTTGAACCCCTCGTTTTAAAGCCATTCCGGCTATTTCAAGCTCCATGTACCTAAATTCCAGCATCTCGTTCTAGAAGTGGGTGATGTGGGGTCGCAAGCTCTCATTCTTTCCCTGCTTGAGGTAGATTAGAGTGTCTGAGTCTTTTCTCAGCTTCTGTATATTCAAGAAATGAGACACGAAGAGTTTTTTAAACTCGTAGAAGTTGGGGATTGTTTCGGTCGACAGACCGTTGAACAATCGAAGGTTTGACTCCTTCAGAGTGGTTAGGAAGAGACAGCATAGTATGGGGTCGTCAACCTGCAGCAGACCGACTGATGACTTGAACGATGTCACGTGGTCAATCAGGTTGATCTTCCCATTGAAATGATCTAGATGTGGGATCCTTAGCTTGGGCGAGGGTACCACCTCTTTTAATTGGTGATTAAATGCTCACCCTGCGAGTGGTTGGACAAGTACTCACATAGCCAGTGTAGATGCATCGGTGTCAGAGTGTTGGGACTCATCTTGTCCCTCCGTCCGCTAGTTGCTGACTTGGTTGTCCAGGATAGAAGGGTTCACTGGTGGCGGTGACTTCAAATTGTTCCATCATGAGTCATTTGAGTCTGCATCCCTGGAATTGTGTGTGCGCATCTGATTGCGCAGACTCTTTATTGTGTCTATGTGCACTATTTCTCTTTGAGAGCTTTCTCCTCCATAGTCTTTACTGCTTTTCATCTGTGATATAATCTGCACTCATCGTACCACCTTCTAGAACGTTGGATCCTAATTTGTCCTTTGTGAGTCACATCCCGAAAGTTAGAGTCAGATGAAGGAGAGGAGGAGAGAGAATAGTGTAAGCCTGAAATTTCTCATTGCAAGTCGAGAGAGATGTCTCTTTATTAGTATTTTTGCTCCTTATTTATAGGAATTTATTTTCTACAATACGGAAAGGAGGGAACAATTACGAAAACCATTTTTAATGTGATTAAAACAATATCCATTTGTTTGGATTCAATGTCATACTTGCATTACAATTTGAATTTCAATTATAGCGATGATCGGTCGATCAACTGGTTTGACGTCGGTCTGAGAAAACTGGTCGAGTGGTGATTGTGCCCTCCGACGTACGCATCAACCAACTCAAGGTGCTCGATCGAGTAGCGATCTCGTTTGCCGTGTATCGATCGGTTTGCTGTGGCTCGACGCTCCTACGTGCATCCTGGTTGGTCGGGACCACAAGCGTGGTCCACCATTAGAGTCACTTGCCGTGGGAGACTAGTCTAATTTTTCCTACCCAGACTGTGGTAGGGTGTTAGGACACTCTGTTTGTCTGACCTCCATTTGAGAAGTCAAATTGCTTTAAAATTCATGCCGATATTTTTGGTACATACAATATAATTTTATCTCATGAGAATAGAAAACATGTTCATATTTATTTTCATCATGCTTTGTGTTGCCAAAATATTCTATCCTCCAAACCCGAGGTCTGCATCCACTTCTCTTGTCCACACAATTGTCATCCATAGCACAAAAACACCTTTGAATTAAATAGGGAAAATTCGACAATAGCCGATGCGTGCTCATGAAAAGGGTCGATATGGCGTCGCAATCCTTTGGACAAATTTAAAACACCTTAAAAGTTATTATTTTTTCATTTTCAAAATACCATAATTTATTTTTCAAATTTAAAATTAAAAAAATAAATGACATTTGAGAAAACAAAAAACAGCCCATATTTACCAAGCATATGTCAATATATTATAGAATACATACGTATTTTTCAAACGTTATCATCATGTACATCAATTAATGTATCACTATGAACAGAAGTTAATGACGACTTCATTTTCTAAATTCATGGAATATAATTTTAGTACTAGTAGATCTAGTGGCAAAGTTGTAATAATGGGTGATTAAATCATTAAAAGAGCGAGTGTTTAGGATATATCGGGTATGGTGCTCAAAGCAATGGTGATACAGATGGAGATGTTATTGGTAGAATTCAAGTTGGATGGTTAAAGTGGAGGAATGCATCCGGCCTATTATGTGATAGAAAAGTACCACTTAAACTTGATGAAAACTTTTATAGGATGGCGGTGAGACCTGCAATTCTTTACGGCGTAGAATGCTGGCCTATGAAAGGAAGCATAAAACTAAGTTGAGTGTTGTTGAGATGAGAACGCTTAGCTGGGTGAGTGGCTTAGCACTTCGGAACAAAATGAGAAACAAATGCATCAATGAAAGAGTTGGTGTAGCTCCAATGACAAACAAGATTAGAGAGAATCGTTTTACATGATTGGGTCGCATTGAAGTCTGTCATATGATGATCTTATTAGGAGAGTATATGTTTTAGATTCGACTTGCATTAAGAAAGGTAGAGGTAGATCTAAAAAGAATCGGGCATGTTGTATAAAAAATAATCTTAATTTATTAAAAATAAATGAAAATATGACACTTAATAGGACTCAATGGAGAAAAAGGATCCATGTAGCCAACCCCACTTAATGGGATAAAGGCCGAGCATCTATTAAACACACGAGTATCACTGCACTAGTGTTCTCTATTCTCAGTGATTTACCACTACCACTTTGTACAATGAAAAGTTTAGGTTCTTCAAGGTCCTCCAACCAATCCCACATAAACTAAAACTATGCCACTCCAAATCTTGCCTTCTCGTGGTTTGGCAAGATCTTACAGACCAACATACCTAAAGTCATTGAAGTAGACGACATTACAGCAGTAAAAATAATATAACACAACGGTTAAAGCCATTAGAAAATACCTCTCTACATTTTCTGTAAAATAACTGTGTGGGACAAATGAATCATAATCAGAACAGACATTGCCTATTTACGCTGCTGGTGTAGGGGCCTTGTAGTCCAGCATCTCTCTAATGTTCAGCTTAATAGAAGGTCCCATGGAAGAACAAATGTGTGCACTCTTCCAGTAAACTCCCTTTGCTCCAGGAGGCTTGTTTGCTTCCACGGATCTCTGAAGAAAAAGCAGCAGTGTGAAATGGCTTAAGATAGCGATTATTGAAGCTAGTAGCATGACAAAGGATACGTACAACTGCAGCCATGAAGTTGACAATAAGGTCCTGTTCAGGAAAGTCTGCCTTTCCAAAGGGCAAGTGAACAATTCCAGTTTTATCTACACGGTATTCAACTTTGCCTTTCTTGAACTCTTGAATAGCCTGGAAGGGATGAGAACCGCAGCGAAGTTAATCGAAGTGACAGTTAAGCTTCTAGGGAGGTTTAGTTAATCAGATATTTCACAGCTTAGTTCTATTTAAAGCATAGAAGTTGAAATGTTTTATGAATATCTGAACAAACTCGTTCTAAATGCTGGTTCATTGGTCGGCTTTATATATATATATATATGGTTTCAACATGAAAGGACATATATCTTACGATTCATTGGTCCTCGAAAGTACTGGGTTGCAGAAAATAATAAAAATTACAAGCCTAACCCATACATAGCATTAGCATTTAAAATTTAACATGAAATAGCATACTTTAGAGCGCAGACATTTCATCTCCTCGTGAAACAAACTAGAAGACAATGTTTAGATTATGGCTGGATTCAATAAGCCGAGCAAGCGAAGATAATAATAAAAATATTAATAAGGTTAGATGAATAAGTACCAAAAAGTTCACTGAAAGAATGAAATACAATGAGATTCTTAGATTACTAATGATAATAATAATAATGAAACAACTTGAAATCATACCTGAGGTATATCTGCAGTAACGGTACCAGCTTTCGGATTTGGCATTAACCCTCGTGGTCCTAAAAGCTTTCCCAAACTGGCTACCTATGCAAGTTTAATCCACATACCATTTTGAATAAGAAATGGAATCTAGTTGCAAAAGGAAATGAGGATAATCAGAAAAGATGATATTTCGCTAACAGTTTCAGCTAGCATGCTGCAGAGTGTGATCAAGACCATGAAAAGTGTAACTAATGAAATATAATGAGCAAAAGGCATGAATATGAAATGCCAAAGATGTTAATCATTTAAAAGAAAATAAGGTTTAAATCCCAAAGTAATATCTAGACTACATTTGGCCAATTTAGTCCTATCACATTTCTACAATTTATTTGCTCACTTATACAAAAAGCAATCTAAAATTATCCCTCGAGGACTAGATTGGATCAATTTTGCCTAGTCAAGAAATTAAATTGGGATCAATTTTATATTATAATTTCTACATAAGGGGCTCTTTTGGATCAATTTTGTGTAGTCAAAAGACTAAATTATAGAAATGTGATTCTATGATTAAATTAGCCACATGTTGCAAGAAAATGTTAGGATATAATTTTGAAATTAAAAGGGGAATAAACTTTGATCACTTTTATGAAATTTTTATTCGAAATAATATAAGATACAAAATTAAAATCTTCCATTTCATCTTAACACTCATACATGATGAAAGTCATTACTCAATTATTTTCATATTTGTATTATCTTATAGCACAACTCTTTACATGACTGGTGCATAACTAAGCACTAGTTCCACTTTCAAGAAGCTCATTATAAAGATAGTCCAGTTTATAAAAATTATAACTTGGAGACCATCAAGAAAATTGAGAACCATTTATAAATGTTATGACCAAGTTGTTAAAAGTTGTAGCGGACATACATCAAATAGATAAGTTCAAAATTTAATGGCAAAACTAAAACTGAATCGGAAATTGAACTAAGTGATGCCATAAATAGTCAAATTATTTTACCATAATTTAAATGATAAAATAATAATGATATTTTCGTCAATTAAAAAATAATATTTTAAATTGAGACATTTCACTTTAAATATTTTGAATAAGATCCTAAATTAAAATTTTGAGAATTGATATTAAATCTTATTTCTAGCCGTCTAATAAAAAAAATGATCAATATTTGAACAGGTCAATTCAAAAATAGATAGACCAGTTCACCATTATCGTGTTGAACCGAAAGCAGCTTTAGACTTGTACCAAACTGATCAAATGACCAATTCACGATTGAACTGATCGAATGCATCAATTTGGCCTTATTTTGAAAACATTGTTATGAAGTTTCTTGGCTTTCACAATTTTAGTGTGATCAAGTTGAATGATATTACATCCAATTGTATGATTCTCCAAATTTGTTTTTCCGATTACTTTATATAGTGTAAAATGAGAAAAGATACATTTTGTATCNACCCACGTGGTCCTAAAAGCTTTCCCAAACTGGCTACCTATGCAAGTTTAATCCACATACCATTTTGAATAAAAAATGGAATCTAGTTGCAAAAGGAAAANTTGAATAAGAAATGGAATCTAGTTGCAAAAGGAAATGAGGATAATCAGAAAAGATGATATTTCGCTAACAGTTTCAGCTAGCATGCTGCAGAGTGTGATCAAGACCATGAAAAGTGTAACTAATGAAATATAATGAGCAAAAGGCATGAATATGAAATGCCAAAGATGTTAATCATTTAAAAGAAAATAAGGTTTAAATCCCNATAATGAGCAAAAGGCATGAATATGAAATGCCAAAGATGTTAATCATTTACAAGAAAATAAGGTTTAAATCCAANATAATGAGCAAAAGGCATGAATATGAAATGCCAAAGATGTTAATCATTTACAAGAAAATAAGGTTTAAATCCCAAAGTAATATCTAGACTACATTTGGCCAAGTTAGTCCTATCACATTTCTACAATTTATTTGCTCGCTTATACAAAAAGCAATCTAAAATTATCCCTCGAGGACTAGATTGGATCAATTTTGCCTAGTCAAGAAATTAAATTGGGATCAATTTTATATTATAATTTCTACATAAGGGGCTCTTTTGGATTAATTTTGTGTAGTCAAAAGACTAAATTATAGAAATGTGATTCTATCNTTTAAATCCCAAAGTAATATCTAGACTACATTTGGCCAATTTAGTCCTATCACATTTCTACAATTTATTTGCTCACTTATACAAAAAGCAATCTAAAATTATCCCTCGAGGACTAGATTGGATCAATTTTGCCTAGTCAAGAAATTAAATTGGGATCAATTTTATATTATAATTTCTACATAAGGGGCTCTTTTGGATCAGTTTTGTGTAGTCAAAAGACTAAATTATAGAAATGTGATTCTATGATTAAATTAGCCACATGTTGCAAGAAAATGTTAGGATATAATTTTGAAATTAAAAAGGGGAATAAACTTTGATCACTTTTATGAAATTTTTATTCANAGAAATGTGATTCTATGATTAAATTAGCCACATGTTGCAAGAAAATGTTAGGATATAATTTTGAAATTAAAAGGGGAATAAACTTTGATCACTTTTATGAAATTTTTATTCGAAATAATATAAGATACAAAATTAAAATCTTCCATTTCATCTTAACACTCATACATGATGAAAGTCATTACTCAATTATTTTCATATTTGTATTATCTTATGGCACAACTTTACATGATTGGTGCATAACTAAGCACTAGTTCCACTTTCAAGAAGCTCATTATAAAGATAGTCCAGTTTATAAAAATTCTAACTTGGAGACCATCAAGAAAATTGGGAACCATTTATAAATGTTATGACCAAGTTGTTAAAAGTTGTAGCGGACACACATCAAATAGATAAGTTCAAAGTTTAATGGCAAAACTAAAACTGAATCGGAAATTGAACTGAGTGATGCCNTAACTTGGAGACCATCAAGAAAATTGGGAACCATTTATAAATGTTATGACCAAGTTGTTAAAAGTTGTAGCGAACACACATCAAATAGATAAGTTCAAAGTTTAATGGCAAAACTAAAACTGAATCGGAAATTGACTGAATGATGCTATAAATATTCAAATTATTTTACCATAATTTAAATGATGAAATAATAATGATATTTTCGTCAATTAAAAAATAATATTTTAAATTGAGACATTTCACTTTAAATATTTTGAATAAGATTCTAAATTAAAATTTTGAGAATTTATATTAAATCTTATTTCTAGCCGTCTAATAAAAAAAAAATGATCAATATTTGAACATGTCAATTCAAAAATAGACCAGTTCACCAGTATCGTGTTGAACCAAAAGCAACTTTAGACTTGTACCNATGATATTTTCGTCAATTAAAAAATAATATTTTAAATTGAGACATTTCACTTTAAATATTTTGAATAAGATTGTAAATTAAAATTTTGAGAATTTATATTAAATCTTATTTCTAGCCGTCTAATAAAAAAAAATGATCAATATTTGAACATGTCAATTAAAAAATAGACCAGTTCACCAGTATCGTGTTGAACCGAAAGCAACTTTAGACTTTTACCAAAACTGATCAAATGACCAATTCACGATTGAACCGATCGAATGCATCAATTTGGCCTTATTTTGAAAACATTGTTATAAAGTTTCTTGGCTTTCAAAATTTTAGTGTGATCAAGTTGAACGATATTACATCCAATTGTATGATTCTCCAAATTTGTTTTTTCTGATTACTTTATATAGTGTAAAATGAGAAAAGATACATTTTGTATANTGATCAAATGACCAATTCACGATTGAACCGATCGAATGCATCAATTTGGCCTTATTTTGAAAACATTGTTATGAAGTTTCTTGGCTTTCAAAATTTTAGTGTGATCAAGTTGAATGATATTACATCTAATTGTATGATTCTCCAAATTTGTTTTTCTGATTACTTTATATAGTGTAAAATGAGAAAAGAAACATTTTGTATACGAGAACATTCTCTTATTTCATAATACTTGAAAATATTTTTCCAATTTAACCATCCAATATGATCTGAAAATAGAATGTCCACACCTAAATCCACATTCATTTGAATAATAAAAAGAAACAGAGATACTTTTCAAACATAGCCATCTATGATATTACATAAATATTGAATGATAGTTATCCATTTTCAATTAAATAAAATTGCAAGTCACATAAAAATCTTTAATCAACTATCTTAGGCTCTTATCTTTTAAAAACTATATATATTGCTCTAACTTTATTGTATTTCTTGAGAGAGATCAATTGTAAAAATTATACTATTTCGAATAGCATGCACCAAAGTACATCACTTTACATATATTCAATAAGAATCTGTACAACCAATACAAAGAGAATACAAAGAGATATTCTCTTTCATTGATGGTGAAATAATCCCAAAAAGGGTAGTTTTTTTTAAAATTTGCAACTACTAATGTTAGCCGCTCCAACATTACACGTGTATCATAAATTCAACATACATTAAATAAATATTTGCCATAATGCCTAAATAATTTATTCCCACATCGATCATATGCATTTTCAACATCAATAAACATAATTTAAGAATCATTTCATTACTTCATAATTTTTTTCATTAATTAACTTAGCAAAAGGCGGCTTCAAATCAAATCTTCTTGGCATAAAACTAAACTGATTTGTACCATAGTCATGTAATTTTATTATGTCTCATTTCAAATCACATTATTTCATTATATGATTTATATGCCTATGTTTTCTATAGTTACATTATGATTGAAGAGTACCAAAATGTTTCTTTTATAATCACTTCGCAAATATACATTCACTTCCTACTTAGGATCATTTTAGATTTTTTCTATTTTTATTTTTTTCTTTCATTTTTAAAAACATGTTTAATCCTTTTTTTAATATGTTTTTGCTTTTATTTTTAATAAATCAACTTATCTTTACAAACAATCACAATAACTTTTAGGTGGTTTAAATGTTCTTAAAGACAATTATCACTACTTTCATCGATTGCAATCACCAACAAAATTAATTATTTAATATTCAATAAAAACAAAAAATAAATAATTTTATGATACTAAATATATTTATTATGATCTCAAACAATCCCATTGTTTTTAGTATTTCATTAAAAAAAAATTTAAACAAAAATTTTGATCTACAAAACCCTTCAAATCTTAATAACTAACTTGTCGTTAATTCAATTTAATTTTATACATCATGCTTTTATTTTTTAATCTTAATAAAAAAAATTTGTGCATGCTTCATGATTTTCGTTATTTGCACTTATACAAAAATTTCACCATTAAGCCTCCCGTTCAATTTTTCTCAAAAAAATATGTAATGCTTTCTCACATGCTATGTCCACCCTTCCTTAATACTTTCATGTTTAACTAAGGATGTTACCATAATTCATGATCAACTAATTTGTTAAATCAGTTTATTTAGTAGATTCAAATTTTGTTCATTTATATGCTACATGAGATGAATTTCAGATAGTTATTGAGTAAAACATAAGCTATTTGCCAGCATCATGCTGGATTACTACACCTATAGATTTCCATGAACAAGATGACATTTTTGTTGCTGAGAATGTGATTGAAATCCTAACAAAAAATTTCGAAATACTCGCCTATTTTTGTTCAATTAACCCATGTAACCTGAGAGACCAATAACAAAAATAGGAAATCCCTACAACCTAGTAAATGCCTCATCAAAACAATGTTGTACTCTAACATATCCATAGAAATATGAAGTATCTAAAAGAAGTAAATCAAGGTCTTACCCCATTAATCCAATCTAGCTTATTTGAGAAATATTTTTCTGAGAACTGGTTTTTAGGATGTATAAAAGTAATGCAATGAATTGTTATATGTGCAAATCATATTAAAAAGGCTAAGCCATCCAGCTAGGTCGCTTAGCATAAGGAATACAAAGTGAAGTGTGTATCATGTAGCACAAAAACATGAATGCATGGTCAAATTCCAAACCGAATGGCACTTTACAATGTCTAACTATGGTGCCTTGCATTCATGTGGCTGATCGTATGCTAGCAAAAGTTCACCTTATAACATTAAAATAAGAGGAAAGGTAAAAAAGAACATTAAGATATTGAAATGCTGATTAAAATTATCCTTATGACAGGTAAGGAGAAATAAATATTAATATAATGAAATGCTAATGATATGAAAAGCTTGGTATTTAAGATTCATAATCCATATGATAATTTTGCCTTATATGTCATGATATAGTTTGTTGACCGTGCAAAGCAGGACAAACAATACAAGGCCAAAAAGGCAAATAATTAATTACTGCTACATTAATCAGGTCTATCATAACAACCATAAGAACACATCGCAAATACATGATAATAAAGCTCATCATTTTATAAAAGCATTTTCCATGGTACTATATGTCTAATCCTATCCTCGTCATTGGCCTTATCCCACCGCATAATCAATCTATTTCAAATTCTTCTAAAACTCTACAGCAACCTTAGAAACTTTCTAATTTCACATCAAATTTAGATCAAACAAGGAATTTCAATTAGTACCTATTAATAACTTATCTTGAAAGATGGCAATTTTTTGTCTTTCAAATCATCAATTGGGGCTCCAAAATTCACGACCGGCCCTTTTGAGAGAGTATTAATTCCAATTAAATTTTTCAGAAAACAAATCAAATTATAAATAATACATTACTTAGAGATTTCAACTTCATTTGTGGGGAATTTGTAATCTAGTTCCAACTTTCCCATAGCCGCAAGCTCATACAACTAATTATCCTCACTATGGGGAGAGAACTTTCGATTAAGGTTATTTGCCAAATATTAGATATTTTTCCTATAATAATAACAATTTTCATTTTACAAGAAGAAAATTTAACACCTTTAGCTTAGTGTGAATTGTGGAAAAAAGATAACAAACTCAAATAAAATCTCATACTTCAATCATCCTCGTTTTCATGGATCATGATCTACTAAGAAGAAATAAATGACCTAATATGACCAATGAATTATTGTCAACAACTATGAATTACATTACCTAATAGGACTTTATAAACCTGAGGTAGCAGTTTATCTAAGAAAATAATTTTAAGCGTACTTTAGCTAATAGGAGATTTCATGCCTTACCAAGTGCACTCTATAATTTATTGCTCAAGTGGTTAGTTATTTGGAGAATTTTCAAGTTTTGGAACCTTGCAAGTTTTTTTCATGAATGTAATTTAATTGTAATTTTCTAACAAACAATCCAATCAAAAAGCTATAATAATAACCATACTTTTAGTACTGTTATTTGACGATAAAACTACTCAATCAGAAGACACGTGCCAAGTCTTTACTAGTGTGAAACATTTGAGACGGTCATGAAGGTACATTTGATATGACATTAATCTTTTTATAGTTTAAGTTAATGTTAGATCTATCAATCTCAAAAAATCATTGTAGAGTGGGAATGAATTATTACTTTAAGTTTGGGGCGATCAATATTATTTAAATACAATTTTAATTTTGTAATGTTGTTCAATTCTTTTGCACTTTTATCTATGTTTAAGCCCAAAATACTTTACATTGGGATTTTAAGTATTTTGAAAAAACAATCCTCTCTAGCTGAGATTTCTCTTAAACACATCCATCATTAGGCTATGACTGTATACATTTTTTTTTATTTACAATTTGAGAGCTTTATTTTGAGAGTAAACTCCTCCAATTATGACGTGCAATAAATATGCCCAACATAAGTATTTTTAAATAATTGGAACCTGATCAAATTTGTTTGTTTGCCTGCACAAGAATCGGGTTTACAATTTGAGTTCATATTAAAAATTAATTATGATATAGACTTGTGGGCTTTACTTGGAATGTAGAGGATCATAACTAAAAGTCAACTTTTATTGCACCAAAAAAAAAAGACAGGTATAATTTGGTGAAATCTACTTGTGCTTATTCCAATTTTATAATGACATCATTTTATTCGATTAGATTGAGAGCAAAAATTAAACTTAATCTCCATTTGACAATTTGGTTGAAATGTATTATTTAAATATTGTCATCAAACAATCAGTCTCATCAACTTTGGACCCTATGGGGAGAATGGCCAGANAAAATGTTTGTAAAGTTCAAAATATTGCATAATTTTTAACTTAGTTGCATGCTTTAGAGTGATTGCACGCTTCATAAGGTGCATAAATTTTGAATTTTTTTATTCAATTTATTCATTATTTTTGTTTGCGGAACATTCTTTAAATCAAGGTATCAGCATTTAATATAACTGTAGGAGCATATGCAGACAGATTTTCTTTTGATGAACACACAATTTCCAATGTACTTGCATGATACTTGTNATTTTCTTTTGATCAACACACAATTTCCAATGTGCTTGCATGATACTTGCACACATTTTAAAACACGTGCATGATGCACTTATACAATTTTTAGTACACAATACATTGGCATGCTTTTGACAACATTGATGACACTTACATGACACGTCTGAATGCTTTTTGGTGCACTTACAGAACTTTCAAGTCATATAATTGAATTTGAATGCTGCCTTGCATTGTCTGTGCATTATTATTATTATTAACTTTTTTTGTATTTTACTTGTTTGCGCAAGTATTTTGTCACTACAATTCACATAAACTTCCATTTTAAATTTTGTAGATCGCATGTCCACTTGCATGCATATGCTGTGAGTCTGAGTGCAAATGTTACAAAGTATAATCTTTTTATGGGTCAATATCATAATCTTTGACCTTATAGGATCGCAATTTAGTATATTGGGCCATACAAGTNTTTGTCACTACAATTCACATAAACTTCCATTTTAAATTTTGTAGATCGCATGTCCACTTGCATGCATATGCTATGAGTCTGATTGCAAATGTTACAAAGTATAATCTTTTTATGGGTCAATATCATAATCTTTGACCTTATATGATCGTAATTTAGTATATTGGGCCATAGAAGGCCTTNAAATAATTTTAAGCGTACTTTAGCTAATAGGAGATTTCATGCCTTACCAAGTGCACTCTATAATTTATTGCTGAACTGGTTAGTTATTTGGAGAATTTTCAAGTTTTGGAAGCTTGCATGTTTTTTTCATGAATGTAATTTAATTGTAATTTTCTAACAAACAATCCAATCAAAAAGCTATAATAATAACCATACTTTTAGTACTGTTATTTGACGATAAAACTGCTCAATCAGAAGACACATGCCAAGTCATTACTAGTGTGAAACATTTGAGACTGTCATAAAGGTACATTTGATATGACATTAATCTTTTTATAGTTTAAGTTAATGTTTGATTTATCAATCTAAAAAAATCATTGTAGAGTGGGAATGAATTATTACTTTAAGTTTGGGGTGATCAATATTATTTAAATACAATTTTAATTTTGTAATGTTGTTCAATTCTTTTGCACTTTTATCTATGTTTAAGCCCAAAATACTTTACATTGGGATTTTAAGTATTTTGATAAAACAATCCTCTCTAGCTGAGATTTCTCTTAAACACATCCATCATTAGGCTATGATTGTATACATTGTTTTTTTATTTACAATTCGAGAGCTTTATTTTGAGAGTAAACTCCTCCAATTATGACGTGCAATAAATATGCCCAACATAAGTATTTTTAAATAATTGGAACCTCATCAAATTTGTTTGTTTGCCTGCACAAGAATCGGTTTTATAATTTGAGTTCATATTAAAAATTAATTATGATATAGACCTGTGGGCTTTACTTGGAATGTAGAGGATCATAACTAAATGTCCACTTTTTATTGCACCAAAAAAAAAAAAGACAGGTATAATTTGGTGAAATCTACTCNTACTAGTAGATCTAGTGGCAAAGTTGTAATAATGGGTGATTAAATCATTAAAAGAGCGAGTGTTTAGGATATCTCGGGTCTATTGCTCAAAGCAATGGTGATACAAATGGAGATGTTATTGGTAGAATTCAAGTTGGATGGTTAAAATGGAGGAATGCATCCGGCCTATTGTGTGATAGAAAAGTACCACTTAAACTTGATGAGAACTTTTATAGGATGGCGGCGAGACCTGCAATTCTATACGGCATAGAATGCTGACCTATGAAAGAGAAGCATAAAACTAAGTTGAGTGTTGCTGAGATGAGAACGTTTAGCTGGGTGAGCGACTTAGCACTTGGGAACAAAATGAGAAACAAATGCATCAATGAAAGAGTTGGTGTAGCTCCAATGACAAACAAAATTAGAGAGAATCGTCTTAGATGATTTGGTAGCATTGAAGTCTGTCATATGATGATCTTATTAGGAGAGTATATGTTTTAGATTCGACTTACATTAAGAGAGGTAGAGGTAGATCTAAAAAGAATCGGGCATGTTGTATAAAAAATAATCTTAATTTATTAAAAATAAATGAAAATATGACACTCAATAGGACTCAATGGTGAAAAAGGATCCATGTAGCCGACCCCACTTAATGGGATAAAGGCCGAGCGTCTATTAAACACACGAGTATCACTGCACTAGTGTTCTCTATTCTCAGTGATTTACCACTACCACTTTGTACAATGAAAAATTGAGGTTCTTCAAGGTCCTCCAACCAATCCCACATAAACTAAAACTATGCCACTCCAAATCTTGCCTTCTCGTGGTTTGGTAAGATCTTACAGACCAACATACCTAAAATCATTGAAGTAGACGACATTACAGCAGTAAAAATAATATAACTCAACAGTTAAAACCATTAAAAAATACCTCTCTACATTTTCTGTAAAATAACTGTGTGGGACAAATGAATCTTAATCAGAACAGCCATTGCATATTTACGCTGCTGGTGTAGGGACCTTGTAGTCCAGCATCTCTCTAATGTTCAGCTTAATAGAAGGTCCCATGGAAGAACAAATGTGTGCACTCTTCCAGTAAACTCCCTTTGCTCCAGGAGGCTTGTTTGCTTCCACGGATCTCTGAAGAAAAAGCAGCAGTGTGAAATGGCTTAAGATAGCGATTATTGAAGCTAGTAGCATGACAAAGGATACGTACAACTGCAGCCATGAAGTTGACAATAAGGTCCTGTTCAGGAAAGTCTGCCTTTCCAAAGGGCAAGTGAACAATTCCAGTTTTATCTACACGGTATTCAACTTTGCCTTTCTTGAACTCTTGAATAGCCTGGAAGGGATGAGAACCGCAGCGAAGTTAATCGAAGTGACAGTTAAGCTTCTAGGGAGGTTTAGTTAATCAGATATTTCACAGCTTAGTTCTATTTAAAGCATAGAAGTTGAAATGTTTTATGAATATCTGAACAAAGTCGTTATAAATGCTGGTTCATTGGTCGGCTTTATATATATATATATATATATGGTTTCAACATGAAAGGACATATATCTTACTGATTCATTGGTCCTCGAAAGTACTGGGTTGCAGAAAAAAATAAAAATTACAAGCCTAACCCATACATAGCATTAGCATTTAAAATTTAACATGAAATAGCATACTTTAGAGCGCAGACATTTCATCTCCTCGTGAAACCAACTAGAAGACAATGTTTAGATTATGGCTGGATTCAATAAGCCGAGCAAGCGACGATAATAATAAAAATATTAATAAGGTTAGATGAATAAGTACCAAAAAGTTCACTGAAAGAATGCAATACAATGAGATTCTGAGATGACTAATGATAATAGTAATAATGAAACAACTTGAAATCATACCTGAGGTATATCTGCAGTAACGGTACCAGCTTTCGGATTTGGCATTAACCCACGTGGTCCTAAAAGCTTTCCCAAACTGGCTACCTATGCAAGTTTAATCAACATACCATTTTGAATAAAAAATGGAATCTAGTTGCAAAAGGAAATGAGGATAATCAGAAAAGATGATATTTCGCTAACAGTCTCAGCTAGCATGCTGCAGAGTGTGATCAAGACCATGAAAAGTGTAGCTAATGAAATAATAATGAGCAAAAGGCATGAATATGAAATGCCAAAGATGTTAATCATTTACAAGAAAATAAGGTTTAAATCCCAAAGTAATATCTAGACTACATTTGGCCAAGTTAGTCCTATCACATTTCTACAATTTATTTGCTCGCTTATACAAAAAGCAATCTAAAATTATCCCTCGAGGACTAGATTGGATCAATTTTGCCTAGTCAAGAAATTAAATTGGGATCAATTTTATATTATAATTTCTACATAAGGGGCTCTTTTGGATTAATTTTGTGTAGTCAAAAGACTAAATTATAGAAATGTGATTCTATCATTAAATTAGCCACATGTTGCAAGAAAATGTTAGGATATAATTTTGAAATTAAAAAGGGGAATAAACTTTGATCACTTTTATGAAATTTTTATTCAAAATAATATAAGATACAAAATTAAAATCTTCCATTTCATCTTAACACTCATACATGATGAAAGTCATTACTCAATTATTTTCATATTTGTATTATCTCATGGCACAACTTTACATGATTGGTGCATAACTAAGCACTAGTTCCACTTTCAAGAAGCTCATTATAAAGATAGTCCAGTTTATAAAAATTCTAACTTGGAGACCATCAAGAAAATTGGGAACCATTTATAAATGTTATGACCAAGTTGTTAAAAGTTGTAGCGAACACACATCAAATAGATAAGTTCAAAGTTTAATGGCAAAACTAAAACTGAATCGGAAATTGACTGAATGATGCTATAAATATTCAAATTATTTTACCATAATTTAAATGATGAAATAATAATGATATTTTCGTCAATTAAAAAATAATATTTTAAATTGAGACATTTCACTTTAAATATTTTGAATAAGATTGTAAATTAAAATTTTGAGAATTTATATTAAATCTTATTTCTAGCCGTCTAATAAAAAAAAATGATCAATATTTGAACATGTCAATTAAAAAATAGACCAGTTCACCAGTATCGTGTTGAACCGAAAGCAACTTTAGACTTTTACCAAAACTGATCAAATGACCAATTCACGATTGAACCGATCGAATGCATCAATTTGGCCTTATTTTGAAAACATTGTTATAAAGTTTCTTGGCTTTCAAAATTTTAGTGTGATCAAGTTGAACGATATTACATCCAATTGTATGATTCTCCAAATTTGTTTTTTCCGATTACTTTATATAGTGTAAAATGAGAAAAGATACATTTTGTATACGAGAACATTCTCTTATTTCATAATACTTGAAAATATTTTTCCAATTTAACCATCCAATATGATCTGAAAATAGAATGTCCACACCTAAATCCACATTCATTTGAATAATAAAAAGAAACAGAGATACTTTTCAAACATAGCCATCTATGATATTACATAAATATTGAATGATAGTTATCCATTTTCAATTAAATAAAATTGCAAGTCACATAAAAATCTTTAATCAACTATCTTAGGCTCTTATCTTTTAAAAACTATATATATTGCTCTAACTTTATTGTATTTCTTGAGAGAGATCAATTGTAAAAATTATACTATTTCGAATAGCATGCACCAAAGTACATCACTTTACATATATTCAATAAGAATCTGTACAACCAATACAAAGAGAATACAAAGAGATATTCTCTTTCATTGATGGTGAAATAATCCCAAAAAGGGTAGTTTTTTTTAAAATTTGCAACTACTAATGTTAGCCGCTCCAACATTACACGTGTATCATAAATTCAACATACATTAAATAAATATTTGCCATAATGCCTAAATAATTTATTCCCACATCGATCATATGCATTTTCAACATCAATAAACATAATTTAAGAATCATTTCATTACTTCATAATTTTTTTCATTAATTAACTTAGCAAAAGGCGGCTTCAAATCAAATCTTCTTGGCATAAAACTAAACTGATTTGTACCATAGTCATGTAATTTTATTATGTCTCATTTCAAATCACATTATTTCATTATATGATTTATATGCCTATGTTTTCTATAGTTACATTATGATTGAAGAGTACCAAAATGTTTCTTTTATAATCACTTCGCAAATATACATTCACTTCCTACTTAGGATCATTTTAGATTTTTTCTATTTTTATTTTTTTCTTTCATTTTTAAAAACATGTTTAATCCTTTTTTTAATATGTTTTTGCTTTTATTTTTAATAAATCAACTTATCTTTACAAACAATCACAATAACTTTTAGGTGGTTTAAATGTTCTTAAAGACAATTATCACTACTTTCATCGATTGCAATCACCAACAAAATTAATTATTTAATATTCAATAAAAACAAAAAATAAATAATTTTATGATACTAAATATATTTATTATGATCTCAAACAATCCCATTGTTTTTAGTATTTCATTAAAAAAAAATTTAAACAAAAATTTTGATCTACAAAACCCTTCAAATCTTAATAACTAACTTGTCGTTAATTCAATTTAATTTTATACATCATGCTTTTATTTTTTAATCTTAATAAAAAAAATTTGTGCATGCTTCATGATTTTCGTTATTTGCACTTATACAAAAATTTCACCATTAAGCCTCCCGTTCAATTTTTCTCAAAAAAATATGTAATGCTTTCTCACATGCTATGTCCACCCTTCCTTAATACTTTCATGTTTAACTAAGGATGTTACCATAATTCATGATCAACTAATTTGTTAAATCAGTTTATTTAGTAGATTCAAATTTTGTTCATTTATATGCTACATGAGATGAATTTCAGATAGTTATTGAGTAAAACATAAGCTATTTGCCAGCATCATGCTGGATTACTACACCTATAGATTTCCATGAACAAGATGACATTTTTGTTGCTGAGAATGTGATTGAAATCCTAACAAAAAATTTCGAAATACTCGCCTATTTTTGTTCAATTAACCCATGTAACCTGAGAGACCAATAACAAAAATAGGAAATCCCTACAACCTAGTAAATGCCTCATCAAAACAATGTTGTACTCTAACATATCCATAGAAATATGAAGTATCTAAAAGAAGTAAATCAAGGTCTTACCCCATTAATCCAATCTAGCTTATTTGAGAAATATTTTTCTGAGAACTGGTTTTTAGGATGTATAAAAGTAATGCAATGAATTGTTATATGTGCAAATCATATTAAAAAGGCTAAGCCATCCAGCTAGGTCGCTTAGCATAAGGAATACAAAGTGAAGTGTGTATCATGTAGCACAAAAACATGAATGCATGGTCAAATTCCAAACCGAATGGCACTTTACAATGTCTAACTATGGTGCCTTGCATTCATGTGGCTGATCGTATGCTAGCAAAAGTTCACCTTATAACATTAAAATAAGAGGAAAGGTAAAAAAGAACATTAAGATATTGAAATGCTGATTAAGATTATCCTTATGACAGGTAAGGAGAAATAAATATTAATATAATGAAATGTTAATGATATGAAAAGCTTGGTATTTAAGATTCATAATCCATATGATAATTTTGCCTTATATGTCATGATATAGTTTGTTGACCGTGCAAAGCAGGACAAACAATACAAGGCCAAAAAGGCAAATAATTAATTACTGCTACATTAATCAGGTCTATCATAACAACCATAAGAACACATCGCAAATACATGATAATAAAGCTCATCATTTTATAAAAGCATTTTCCATGGTACTATATGTCTAATCCTATCCTCGTCATTGGCCTTATCCCACCGCATAATCAATCTATTTCAAATTCTTCTAAAACTCTACAGCAACCTTAGAAACTTTCTAATTTCACAACAAATTTGGATCAAACAAGGAATTTCAATTAGTGCCTATTAATAACTTATCTTGAAAGATGGCAATTTTTTGTCTTTCAAATCATCAATTGGGGCTCCAAAATTCACGACCGGCCCTTTTGAGAGAGTATTAATTCCAATTAAATTTTTCAGAAAACAAATCAAATTATAAATAATACATTACTTAGAGATTTCAACTTCATTTGTGGGGAATTTGTAATCTAGTTCCAACTTTCCCATAGCCGCAAGNTCTGTACAACCAATACAAAGAGAATACAAAGAGATATTCTCTTTCATTGATGGTGAAATAATCCCAAAAATGATAGTTTTTTTTTTAATTTGCAACTACTAATGTTAACCGCTACAACATTACACGTGTATCATAAATTCAACATACATTAAATAAATATTTGTCATAATGCCTAAATAATTTATTCCCACATCGATCATATGCCTTTTCAACATCAATAAACATAATTTAAGAATCATTTCATTACTTCATAATTTTTTTCATTAATTAACTTAGCAAAAGGCGGCTTCAAATCAAATCTTCTTGGCATAAAACTAAATTGATTTGTACCATAGTGATGTAATTTTATTATGTCTCATTTCAAATCACATTATTTCATTATATGATCTATATGCCTATGTTCTCTATAGTTACATTATGAATGAAGAGTACCAAAATGTTTCTTTTATAATCACTTCACAAATATACATTCACTTCCTACTTAGGATCATTTTAGATTTTTTCTATTTTTATTTTTTTCTTTCATTTTTAAAAACATTTTTAATCCTTTTTTAATATGTTTTTGCTTTTATTTTTAATAGATCAACTTATCTTTACAAATAATCACAATAACTTTTAGGTGGTTTAAATGTTCTTAAAGACAATTATCACTACTTTCATCGATTGCAATCACCAACAGAATCAATTTTTTAATATTCAATAAAAACAAAAAATAAATAATTTTATGATACTAAATATATTTATCATGATCTCAAACAATCCCATTGTTTTTAGTATTTCATTAAAAAAAATTTTAAACAAAACNAACTTTTAGGTGGTTTAAATGTTCTTAAAGACAATTATCACTACTTTCATCGATTGCAATCACCAACAAAATTAATTATTTAATATTCAATAAAAACAAAAAATAAATAATTTTATGATACTAAATATATTTATTATGATCTCAAACAATCCCATTGTTTTTAGTATTTCATTAAAAAAAAATTTAAACAAAAATTTTGATCTACAAAACCCTTCAAATCTTAATAACTAACTTGTCGTTAATTCAATTTAATTTTATACATCATGCTTTTATTTTTTAATCTTAATAAAAAAAATTTGTGCATGCTTCATGATTTTCGTTATTTGCACTTATACAAAAATTTCACCATTAAGCCTCCCGTTCAATTTTTCTCAAAAAAATATGTAATGCTTTCTCACATGCTATGTCCACCCTNTTATACATCATGCTTTTATTTTTTAATCTTAATAAAAAAAATTTGTGCATGCTTCATGATTTTCGTTATTTGTACTTATAAAAAAATTTCACCATTAAGCCTACCGTTCAATTTTTCTCAAAAAAATATGTAATGCTTTCTCACATGCTATGTCCACCTTTCCTTAATACTTTCATGTTTAACTAAGGATGTTACCATAATTCATGATCAACTAATTTGCTAAATCAGTTTATTTAGTAGATTCAAATTTTGTTCATTTATATGCTACATGAGATGAATTTCAGATAGTTATTGAGTAAAACATAAGCTATTTGCCAGCATCATGCTGGATTACTACACCTATAGATTTCCATGAACAAGATGACATTTTTGTTGCTGAGAAGGTGATTGAAATCCTAACAAAAAATTTCCAAATACTCGTCTATCTTTGTTCAATTAAACCATGTAACCTGAGAGATCAATAACCAAAATAGGAAATCCGTACAACCTAGTAAATGCCTCATCAAAACAATGTTGTACTCTAACATATCCATAGAAATATGAAGTATCTAAAAGAAGTAAATCAAGGTCTTACCCTATTAATCCAATCTAGCTTATTTGAGAAATATTTTTCTGAGAACTGATTTTTAGGATGTATAAAAGTAATGCAATGAATTGTTATATGTGCAAATCAGATTAAAAAGGCTAAGCCATCCAGCTAGGTCGCTTAGCATAAGGAATACAAAGTGAAGTGTGTATCATGTAGCACAAAAACATGAATGCATGGTCAAATTCCAAACCGAATGGCAGTTTACAAAGTCTAACTATGGTGCCTTGCAATTCATGTGGTTGATCGTATGCTAGCAAAAGTTCACCTTATAACTTTAAAATAAGAGGAAAGGTAAAAAAGAACATTAAGATATTGAAATGCTGATTAAAATTATCCTTATGACAGGTAAGGAGGAATAAATATTAATATAATGAAATGTTAATGATATGAAAAGCTTGGTATTTAAGATTCATAATCCATATGATAATTTTGCCTTATATGTCAGGATATAGTTTGTTGACCGTGCAAAGCAGGACAAACAATACAAAGCCAAAAAGGCTAATAATTAATTACTGCTACATTAATCAGGTCTATCATAACAACCATAAGAACACATCGCAAATACATGATAATAAAGCTTATCATTTTATACAAGCATTTTCCATGGTACAACATGTCTAATCCTATCCTCGTCATTGGCCTTATCCCACCGCATAATCAATCTATTTCAAATTCTTCTAAAACTCTACAGCAACCTTAGAAACTTTCTAATTTCACAACAAATTTGGATCAAACAAGGAATTTCAATTAGTGCCTATTAATAACTTATCTTGAAAGATGGCAATTTTTTGTCTTTCAAATCATCAATTGGGGCTCCAAAATTCACGACCGGACCTTTTGAGAGAGTATTAATTCCAATTAAATTTTTAAGAAAACAAATCAAATTATAAATAATACATTACTTAGAGATTTCGACTTCATTTGTGAGGAATTTGTAATCTAGTTCCAACTTTCCAATAGCCGCAAGCTCATACAACTAATTATCCTCACTATGAGGAGAGAACTTTCGATTAAGGTTATTTGCCAAATATTAGATATTTGTCCTATAATAATAACAATTTTCATTTTACAAGAAGAAAATTTAACACCTTTAGCTTAGTGAGAATTGTGGAAAAAAGATAACAAACTCAAATAAAATCTCATACTTCAACCATCCTCATTTTCATGGATCATGATCTACTAAGAAGAAATAAATGACCTAATATGACCAATGAATTATTGTCAACAACTATGAATTACATTACCTAATAGGACTTTATAAACCTGAGGTAGCAGTTTATCTAAGAAAATAATTTTAAGCGTACTTTAGCTAATAGGAGATTTCATGCCTTACCAAGTGCACTCTATAATTTATTGCTCAAGTGGTTAGTTATTTGAAAAATTTTCAAGTTTTGGAACCTTTCAAGTTTTTTTCATGAATGTAATTTAATTGTAATTTTCTAACAAACAATCCAATCAAAAAGCTATAATAATAACCATACTTTTAGTACTGTTATTTGACAATAAAACTACTCAATCAGAAGACACATGCCAAGACTTTACTAGTGTGAAACATTTCTGTCATGAAGGTACATTTGATATGACATTAATATTTTTATAGTTTAAGTTAATGTTAAATTTATCAATCTCAAAAAATCATTGTGGAGTGCGAATGAATTATTACTTTAAGTTTGGGGCGATCAATATTATTTAAATACAATTTTAATTTTGTAATGTTGTTCAATTCTTTTGCACTTTTATCTATGTTTAAGCCCAAAATACTTTACATTGGGATTTTAAGTATTTTGATAAAACAATCCTCTCTAGCTGAGATTTCTCTTAAACACATCCATCATTAGGCTATGATTGTATACATTTTTTTTATTTACAATTTGAGAGCTTTATTTTGAGAGTAAACTCCTCCAATTATGACGAGCAATAAATATGCCCAACATAAGTATTTTTAAATAATTGGAACCTGATCAAATTCGTTTGTTTGCCTGCACAAGAATCGGGTTTATAATTTGAGTTCATATTAAAAATTAATTATGATATAGACTTGTGGGCTTTACTTGGAATGTAGAGGATCATAACTAAATGTCAACTTTTTATTGCACCAAAAAACAAAAGACAGATATAATTTGGTGAAATCTACTTGTGTTTATTCCAATTTTATAATGACATCATTTTATTTGATTAGATTGAGAGCAAAAATTAAACTTAATCTCCATTTGGCAATTTGGTTGAAATGTATTATTCAAATATTGTCAACAAACAATCAGTCTCATCAACTTTGGACCCTATGGGGAGAATGGCCGGACAAGCGAGATTTGCAATCTTATTCCATATATAGAGTAGACCATCTAAAAGTGTGTGTATAACAAGTTTTCATTTCGAGTTAAAAAAATGTTTGTAAAGTTCAAAATATTGCATAATTTTTAACTTAGTTGCATGCTTTAGAGTGATTGCATGCTTCATAAGGTGCATACATTTTGAATTTTTTTATTCAATTTATTAATTATTTTAGTTTGCGAAACATTCTTTAAATCAAGGTATCAGCATTTAATATAACTGTAGGAGCATATGCAGACAAATTTTCTTTTGATGAACACACAATTTCCAATGTAGTGCATGATACTTGCACACATTTTAAAACACGTGCATGATGCACTTATACAATTTTTAGTACACTAGCATCATGCACTCACACAATTTTAGAGCATCTACACAATACATTGGCATGCTTTTGACAACATTGACGACACTTACATGACACATCTGAATGCTTTTTGGTGCACTTACAGAACTTTCAAGTCATATAATTGAATTTGAATGCTGCCTTGCATTGTCTGTGCATTATTTTAATTTTTTCTTTTTTGTATTTTACTTGTTTGCACAAGTATTTTGTCACTACAATTCACATAAACTTCCATTTTAAATTTTGTAGATCGCATGTCCGCTTGCATGCATATGCTGTGAGTCTGATTGCAAATGTTACAAAGTATAATCTTTTTATGGGTCAATATCATAATCTTTGACCTTATATTATCGCAATTTAGTATATTGGGCCATACAAGGCCTGTTCCTCCTATAAATAAAATTATTCTTTTAGTTCAATTTCACATTCATTTGGGTTTTCTCATTTGCATAAGAGCATTCAACAGAGTTATGAGTGTTCTTAAGAGCAAAAGGGAGGTCATGTTCGTCGCTTGCAAGCGAGCTTTCGCAAATTCCTTGTAAGTCCTATTTTAGTTCAGTTACATGTTCAACTTTGTTCTCATTTTTATTTCACAATTTACAATTTTTAGATTTCAATCAATATTATTTTAAATTGCATTTGTCAAAAGTCCCTTGTTATGTTTTGTTTATGCCTCATATCAGAGTAAATTCCAACAAGCTCCTCACATCTACCCTAGAGGGGTACTTACGAAGAGTGCAAGACCTACCCACAGCACTAAAAAAACACATTATTAATATACTAAAGCACCAATCATGGCCTTTATAGCTCACCACGTCAAAAAATGGATGCATAGGATAACTACTCGAGAAATTTGCAATGTATAGGATTTTTCCCATCCTGCTAAGATAAGCAAGCATGGAGCTTACAGACTACAACACGAGTGTCTCCTAAAAGTTTCTCCCACAAAAATTTTAAAAGGTTTTTTATGAGAGTATTTTATACATGGGTACACAAGGCAATGAGGATGATAATAAGGCAAAGCAATGAGATTTTTGTAGATAATTCAAATACCAATTGTTTTTCGAATTTCTCTTTTTTCGTTGCAAATACTTCTACCTTTCTCTTGGAATTTTTCTATATTTTTCGATTCGTTCCTTTTTTTAATTCGCTATTTTTCTAATACATACACACAAATACATATATTTTTATCGCTCTATCCGCTCATACTCTCCCTCTCTTTCACACACACACACAAACACTCTGGGAGGGGTAAGGTTGTTACGACTAAATGATTTAAGCCATAGAATCGAGGTAGTTATTCTTTTGGGACATGCAAATGAGATATGCTATCTGAAATTAAATAATATAACGTTACTTAGAAAACTCAATGGGCATTAGATCTTTATATTTGTGATCATTTATTTTAGTCAACTGATAATTGAATGCCTAGATATTGATAGACAATGTCAACATCTAATAATTATCAAAAATATAATTAAATGTCACTTACGACA
>JXCR01144147.1:0-13342 GCA_002079205.1 Phalaenopsis hybrid cultivar | reverse complement strand
GCCTTTTATCCAACTCTCACTGACATCAGACACCTCTCTTTCTATCGACCCATCCTCCTATAAGAAGAATAACTTAATCAATCATGAAATATTAGCCAAAATCACCTGATGCCATTCAACACTCACATTCCTCGTCGATCATTAGCCAGCCTCTAATGTTGCTCATCAACTGTCAACCAAAACTTACTAAAAATCAACTTGTAATGTCTTTGAACCACCTACATATTATGTTCATCTTTCAAAATGGCTTGTCTCCTCTCCTATATGAAGAAATATTAGGTCGGCAAATCGACATTGCGCGACCTCTGATGTTTATTATGAACCACTGATTGATGCTCACAAGGTTTGAAGCTTATCAACCCCCATTATTAGACATCCCAGTTGATCGCCCAATGTCTCTCAACAATCATCGTCCAACACTCATCAATGCCCAACATCCACCAAACACAAGTACCTGAAGAATAGTTGCCAGTCTCCAATCTTATAAGAAAATGGTTAGGTTAATTTTCTGATGTTTTCCTATTTCTCTTAAATTACCCTATGTCCAATCCTATAATAAGGACGACCAATCCAAACATCAACCGACTTCTTATGTTCGCAATCGACCATCATCTTAAGTCTCCCAAAAACTAACATTTGATGTTTGTCAGAGCCAAAGTACAATAAAAAACTTCTTGATTTCTTGATCTCACCTTTAATAAAAACCACTACCTTACCAACTGATGTTATAAGACCATTGTCATTCGTCATTGACCGTCATCTAAAACCCACCAATATATGATGTCACCAACCATCAACACACATATCCCCACTTGTCCAATCTCCCCATCTATAAGAATAACAACGGAGTAAATCGGCAGAGCTCTGGCAAATCATCAAAAATCTGACATTCTTCATCAATAGTTGCTTGATGCCTACTAAAAACCAACAAGTGAAAACCACTGATGCTCGACTTATGACTTCATACCTTCTATATTACTCATCTACATTCATCTAACACCTACGAGCGACTTATATCGAACTTTTGCTAATCATTTACATTTGATCACCCCTCCTAGAAGAAAAATGGTCTCCTAACCTCCCATACTCCCTATCGACTAGCGCTCAATGCCTACTAAAGGACAATATGTGTTACCCATATTACCACTCTTTTAATGTCCACAATTATAAAGAAAAAACCAAGTTGCCTACCCACCAGCACCTCACAATAGCTCAAAAACCTCATGACTCCTCTTACTACCACCATTAAAAAAATCTTCCAGAATTCATATCTATTATCATACCAATGCCTTCACAAGTTAAGAGGAAGTACTCTACGACTCACTCTAGTAAAACTATTTCAATTGGACTAAACCCCATTATTTTTCCTCTCTTTGGGCCATACGAGAAATATTATATTTCATAACAGCTGCACTCAATTTTTGTAAGCGTGATTTTTTATTTCAACGTTGATATGATAAACTCTCCATCTACTACAACAATTATACTAACACACCACAAGCATAGATAATTAGTAGACACAGCCATAGCCCATAGCATTTAGTTACCCGCCTTGAGTAAGAACAGCCACTCTAACAGTTTGACCAGTCCCCTTCGGCAGGTTAACCTGGAAGCCCAGGACAGTCACATATGAATCACTGAAATCACAAAAACTGGTACTAAAAGCTCACTAAAAAATTAAAAAATAAAAACTCCCTTAAATCCCTACAGTGGCCCTGAGCTGCTGATCGTTATACTTGGGGTCAATATTTAGCCGGAAGTGCGCCTCCACGGACTCCACGAACCTAGTTTTTGCCATCTGCTTCAGCAACGACACGGCCGACGACACATCATACTCCTTCTTACTTTCCCTCAGCTTCTGAATCTCCAAGAATCTCTTCGAACGCCTCTGCAGAAAACGACGCAAAAAGGCTTAAATGCATTAATGAATCACTGTCATAAACACCACTTTGACATGATCAAATAGACATCAACGCATACTCTGTCCCTCTTAAGCGGCAGCGCCGCCTTGCCAACCTTGGGCTTCGAGGAGGGCGACGAAGCGGTAGATTCTGCCTCAGCATCGATATCGATATCGGCATCAGCGACAGCGGAGACAGCCTCAATACGGATTGATTGCAACGCTGGCCTTCGGGAGCTTACATCCAGGAAGTAATTCCAGCGATTAAGAAAGAGATGAGGGTAAGAAGGGGGAGAAGAGGAANCATACTCCTTCTTACTTTCCCTCAGCTTCTGAATCTCCAAGAATCTCTTCGAACGCCTCTGCAGAAAACGACACAAAAAGGCTTAAATGCATTAATGAATCACTGTCATAAACACCTCTCTGGCATGATCAAATTGAAATCAACGCATACTCTGTCCCTCTTAAGCGGCAGCGCTGCCTTGCCAACCTTGGGCTTCGAGGAGGGCGACGAATCGGTAGATTCTGCCTCAGCATCGATATCGATATCGGCATCAGCGACAGCGGAGACAGCCTCAATACGGATTGATTGCAACGCTGGCCTTCGGGAGCTTACAGCCAGGAAGTAATTCCAGCGATTAAGAAAGAGATGAGGGTAAGACGGGGGAGAAGAGGATGAAGGGAGAATGACGAGAGACAAGAATTTCGGGTAGGTGAGAATGCTGGGAGTGGAGGAACCGGTGGGTAGAGTACTAATGGGGGCAGCGACGAGAGCGGCCATTGTTGCTGATTCGTGATGCTTTGCTTCCCACCTGTGCTACTGTTGCTCGAGAGGGAAGGGGATAAGAGTGAACGACTTAGTTCTCCAATTATTCGGACCGTCTGATTTATTTCGGTGGGACTTATCTAAAATTTTTTATTTTTTTTTAAAAAAACGGAAATAAANGCTACTGTTGCTCGAGAGGGAAGGGGATAAGAGTGAACGACTTGTTCTCCAAATGAGTCCATCCTACTAAAACATTTTATATTTTATTTTTTTTTATTTTTTTTTTCTTTTTATTTTATTTAAAACAATATATATTTGATCATAATTATTTTCAAAATTGTTTAAAATAAATTTTAGATATTTTTAATTTTTTAAAACAAGTTAATTCATTTTAAAATTAAAATTTTAAAATATGAAAAAAATAATAAACAAATATTTTTTTAAAATAAAAGTAAAAATTAAAAATAAAAATAAAAATATATATTTGAATGTCCCGAAAAAAAATATGTTGAAGGATATGAATCATTTAACTAAAAGGGGTAAAAATTTAGATAAATTTTAAGTATTTATATAATCATTTCATATAAATTATTTTTAAGCTTATTTGACAAGAGAATGTTGATTTTATATATCTCATGATAACAAAAATTAGGATAATATGTTTGTTAGTTTTTCGCTCTTGAAATATACTTGATAGTTCATTCTGAACCAAGATTCTTCCTTTTTTCGAATGACGAAATGCTTATTTAAAATTTATTGCAATTAACATAATAAAAATTTGAACCAACAGGAATTTGTTTTGTATTTGAACATTAGTTGAACTTTATTAGAATTAAATGGGATTCAACATGGATCTGACAAAATTCAAGTTATATTTAAACATTATTCAGTCATGGTGTAAAGATAGTTCGAATAAAGTTTGCACAGAGATTATAACAATACAGATAATTTTAACATAGATACAATATAATCACTTTAATTATAATGATGGACTATAAGAAACATAATACAATGATCATTGCATGATATTTGGTATTGTGAAGGATGTGACACAAGAGACATAACATTTTGTGCAATTGAATTATCTAATGTATAAGTTATAAAATGACATTCATGTGACAAGAACATAAATTCATAAGTAATGCAAACTTAGCTAATGAAAAAAGAAATGAATGTAGAGAATTAATAATTACATCAAAATAATAAATGGATATATTGATCTTTATTATTATGATAAATATATACACAAATAATCATTGAAAAACTCTATGTGATTGGGTATATTTTTTTCATTATTTTCTTTGAATTAGATACTTTTTTTTTTTGCATTGCCTTTACAATTTAAATGCTTGAATTTTCTTAAAATTTTAAATTTATTGACTTATTATTATTATGGGGACCTTATATTAGGAGTCATTTTCCACTTATAGGGAATTTTGGACGAAAGAATGTTTATCTTGTATCAGACTAATTTAGTTGCTTATACAACATAGAGAAATATTTATAGAATGTAACTATTATTACGTGGAAGGTATATTATTGTCACCATTTTTAATGAGGTTGATGCACTTTCTTTCTCATCCTACATTGATAAAATATGATTTTAGCATAAGAGCTCCCTCATAATTAGTTCATGATTTCAATAAAACAAGCACAAAAACAAACACAAACATGATGATATCTTATTCCAAAATTCATGAAGTTACAAGGAAGTTAGAAAGATTGAATCAAATTCCACACATAGCTAACTCTTGCGACGACATTGGTAACCCTCTTAATTAGCTCTGAAACTACTTTTAAGCTGAATCTAGTAGGTCATCATTCCAGGATGTTGGTTTTGGTGGTGATGTGGTTCTATGTGCACTGTTTTCTAGCTTCTTTCTTCAGGATGTAACACCGTGAAGCCAAAGTTTAGTGTTGTGATGCTCAACTCTCTATCCATTTGGTTGATTTTTTCTTCTTCTCATACCAAGAAGCTTCTAAATGTGGCACCAAAGTATCTTATGATTGTCTTGAAAGAATGCATTTTTCTTTAAATCTTTTAATTCCATGGTGCCAAGCATTGTTGCACTACACTTTTGGATTCTTGAGCAATGTCTTCATATTTCAAGATCATAGCGCTTCCTAAATAACGATCGCTACAAGGGCTATGAGTTTTTATTTTCATCTCTGTTTAAGTGAACTTTCAGATTTGATAGTCAAGAACCATGAACATTTAGATCTTTTTTTTTCTTTAATCAAATAGGGTATCATTGTTTATACATGTTTGTGATTTCATTTTGCAGTTGTGATGATCGATACATATGTTATTATGATGTTTTTTGCTTGTTATGTGCAGACATGTGTAAATCCAGTTGTTCTGCTGCTTTTTTTTTTATTATTTCTGGTTTATGTCCGATTAGCGTCGGAATATCCAACACAAAGATTACAATCAGTTGTTTGATACTTGGCGTCATTATTTTGATCCAAATTATATTTTACGTCATAAAGGTGTCAATGTTAATTTTTGTCGACTTTGTAGACACAAATTTGACGTTAGAACTGCGTCGAGTGATTTGTCGAAAAAAACTCACAATGGCTGATTTTGTTTCGACTCTAATATCGACACAAATGTCGATGCTAATCTAATTAGCAACACCCATTTTAATGTCAAAATTTTTTCGATGTAAATCTAACTCAAAACTCCATTAGCAACAGAATAGTCCGACGATAATCCTCCAATTTCCTGTAGTGAATGCATGAACATATGAAAGTTTAGCTGTGTAGTACATAAATTCATTAGAATTGCATGCTATTCAATGTAAATTTCCCTAACATAATTGTTTTTTTCATAAAATTTTTTAATTATTATTATTTTATTATACTTTATTGTCATTAATAATATTTTATAAATAATACTAATTTTTATTTTGAATTATTATTATTATTATCATCATTCTTATTAACTTAAATTATAAAGTTATTATAAAATTTATATTTTTGGTTTTTTTATTTAATAATTATTGTTATTCTCAATTATAAAATTACTCTATTTTTTATATTTCTGATTTTCACTTGTTATTTAATAATTATTACATTTAAAAAAAAATTATTGATATTATTTTACTTTTTCAATGGTTTTTTATTAAATTATTATTATTATTATTATTATTATTATTATTATTATTATTATTATTATTATTACTATTTTAAGTTAAGCAAGTTTGAAAAAGGTAAAAATATTTAACAAATGTTAATAAACCTAAAAAACATTTTCTTATCTTTGATTAATCATATCATAATATTAAAAATAATAAAATATAACAACAAAATAATTTGATTAGCATAATGCATAAAATATATATGATAAATTGGCAATAATAATAAAATATGGAAAATATTAAATAAACACATGAAAATCAGCACCAAGAAAATTCTAATTAACATGCTCATAGTTACCACGAGCTCTCCTTCCATCTTGATACTTAGAGGCGTTAATTTGGTCAGCANTATGGAAAATATTAAATAAACACATGAAAATCAGCACCAAGAAAATTCTAATTAACATGCTCATAGTTACCAGGAGCTCTCCCTCCATCTTGATACTTAGAGGCGTTAATTTAGTCAGCGGGTCGGGTTCATGTCTAACCCAAATAATAAACTCACAGTTACCACGAGCTCTCCCTCCATTTTGATGCTTAGAGGCGTCAATTTCAGATCGAGTACAAGTCAAACCCAAATAATAAACGGGTCGAATGCTAAGACTCGAGCACAACCAGAACTCAAGATTGACCAGTTAACACGAACCCGACCCAAACTTTCATGTTTTTTNTCAATTTCAGATCGAGTACAAGTCAAACCCAAATAATAAACGGGTCGAATGCTAAGACTCGAGCACAACCCGAACTCAAGATTGACCAGTTAACACGAACCCGACCCAAACTTTCATGTTTATTTGGGTCATGTTTGGGTTTTCATGTTCAACTCGAACCTGACCTGAATAATAAACAAGTCGAATTCTCTGACCCGAACTCGACTCGAAAAATATTCGAGCCAACCATAAGTCTGATTTTTCGAATCGAGTTTGAGTCGTGCTGGCATGTCGGGTCAACTTTTGACACCCCTATAGATACNCTGATTTTTCGAATCGAGTTTGAGTCGTGCTGGCATGTCGGGTCAACTTTTGACACCCCTATAGATACTTTTTAGGTGTATGTATGCTTTCTAACCATAGCCTCATTTAATAAATTTAATACCATGTTTAATGGGAGGCTCCAAGGACCTCCGCTGTATCACGGCCGTCGCCCCGGACGCAGCTCTGCGTCCGGCGCGACGGACATAATAATCTCTCCTCACAGAGGCAAATGTTCGAGCAAATGTGAGAAAACTACCCACTACCACTCACAAACCACACTCTTTTTAAAGAATTTAATATTAATAACATAAAATCGGTGGCTATATGTCAATGACTATAGGTAGGTTNGGTGTATGTATGCTTTCTAACCATAGCCTCATTTAATAAATTTAATACCATGTTTAATGGGAGGCTCCAAGGGCCTCCGCTGTATCACGGGCGTCGCCCCGGATGCAGAGCGACGGGCATAATAATCTCTCCTCTCAGAGGCAGATGTTCGAGCAAATGTGAGAAAACTACCCACTACCACTCACAAACCGCACTCTTTTTAAAGAATTTAATATTAATAACATATAATCGGTGGCTATATGTCAATGACTATAGGTAGGTCAAAATCGGTATATAGCTACCAACAAGTAAGAAAAATAAATAAGGAGCTAACAATAATTTTAATTGAAAATAATTAAATTTTATGAAATGTTAGTATTAAATTTATTGTTTATTGCAAGAATTTCTCAAAGGATAATATATAAAAATAAAATAAAACAATCAAGGCTGAATCATGTTGTTATACCTTGCCCCACATAGTCATCTAAGGAATAAAATAGTTTTAAGAAGAGAGAATGCACTTAATGTTTTTTACTTACGTTAGCGCACCAAGAGTTGTCGGAGATGCACTGTTGTGTGGTCCGGCGCNGATAATATATAAAAATAAAATAAAACAATCAAGGCTGAATCATGTTGTTATACCTTGCCCCACATAGTCATCCAAGGAATAAAATAGTTTTAAGAAGAGAGAATGCACTTAATGTTTTTTTACTTACGTTAGCACACCAAGAGTTGTCGGAGATGCACTGTTGTGTGGTCGGGCGTCGATATGTCGGGACATGCAACTCTGCACTGGATGACTCGGTCAAGTTGTTTGGCCCATATGCATAAGATAAAGGTAAGTATCACATAATTATATAAATATTTAAGCTTATGGGTTTTGAGATAATCTTACCAACCTCCGGTAGTGCTTTGTGTTCTTCAAATGAGTTTTGATTGAAACATGTTGAACCATGTTGAATACAAAAATCAAGCATAACTGACACTTGACAAATGAGTTTTGATAACATTTTGCATCTCAATAGTTTTTCCTGATCTATTCTTCAATGCAACTACCTAATCAAGTTTATTCCTTGCTCGATCAGGATATCGAAGATAATAAACCTGAGCTAGCCTGACGTGCCAGAATAAATGGATTGTACTTTGCATAACTTTTATTCATTTTAACTTCACTAATATCATACGGGTTGAGTTTTCATGTTCTTCAATTAGAACAGGATCAAACAACTGACAATTGAATATGTAGACATTGCGTTCAATATAACCAAGATATTGCAACTGAACTACTTCATTGAGTATGATGTAATAGATGATCTCATTATTCATGTGTGTGTTTCCTCTAACACAAACACCATAATTATAGTTTTGATTCCATTCACACGAAGAAATTATGTGAAATTTGTAACGGTTCACATTAAATATTTGTCATGTCTTGACACCACAATTAGGCAAGATCTACTAAGCAATGATATGTGATTTTGTTGATTGTATTATGAACCTAAAATATAAAGTATAATTAATTTAAATCTTAAAGTTACAATTATACGACGTACCGGTGAATTGAAATTTTACTTCAACATATGTGTAATTTGAACCATTTTGAAAGTCTTATTCAATTTTCTCGCTTACTTGAGATTCATTCCCTTGTTCAAGTTCTCGGTTAATAACATGCACACAACATTGTTATTTGTATGTTTGTTAATTGTCTTAGAATTATGGATAATAACTGGCAAAATTTTTTATTGAATTTATTCTAAATGTATGAATAGATGCGCTTCATTGCAATTCAATAGAACATACAATGTAGTTGCTTGAAGCTCCTTATCATTGAGGTAATGTGTACCAAGTCTACCTAATGATTCACCTGATATTTGTAATACAGATAATTATACTTATGAAGGAATGTCCCAATTGTTTTATGCAAATGATGCCCTTGATTGAGGTAGTATGGACAAAATGTATTTGTCTCCTATAATAGGCATGTCTCACATATTCATCCCTCCTAACATACTCTATTCTTGAAAGACTTTTTATTTTATTTAGAAGGTTGAGTCATTTTAGAATAAATAAGATAATAGGTTACTCTAAAATAAAAGACCTGCCTCTTAAAGGGATACACCCATTTGTATTGAATTGGACCCTCCAATATAGCCTCATAACACAGATGTATGAGCAGATATTCCATTGAGTTAATGAGAAAAAAATAATTGAGTAAGTATCTATTTGAGCGCACATAGCAATAAAAGAATACTCGTGTTAAGCCTCCAAAAAGAATAAACATTTAAAGTCCATGCGCACAACTCTCTGAACAAGATATTGATTTCAATCAATGAATCGAGTACCGGGTTTTGAAAGGCCTTGGATGTAATAAATAGTAAGTACTGCATAAAAATATGAAAATCGCGACTCTTAATGCTAAAAATTTTCCCCGTCCCCAAGTCAACACAACAACTTATGCTAGAAGCACAACCACTTGGAAGCTTCAAAAAAATGCAACCACTCAAAGATTGATTTTTGTTGATCCAATGTAAGACAATATGCAACTTTAGGCTTTACTATTTAACATAGATTTATCTCATATAGTTCTATCCCCCTTCTTTTACAATGCTCCTTCATGTTCAATCTTTTTTTTCTCCCTTGATATACAATACAATATTGAATATATTATCAAAAACATTATTCTTAATATGTATAACATCGAGAGTAAGCCTAATTAGATTGATCATCCAATATGGGAGATCCAAAAAAATACTCTACTTCATCTATTTATGTGTAACACCAAAATCTGTAAGACCGATGAAGGTTAGTTTCATTCTCTCTATGAACTTTGGTACTTCACTGATTATCTGCAATAAATCTTTCTAATTATCCTTGAGGATGAACCTGATATTTCAACTCTATTTCTGAAAAACACATTTTTATTCCTCCAGAATGGGTTATCACGTGCTAAGAACCTTTGATGACAGTCGAACCAAGAAATTATTCTCCCACGCTTCAAAGTGAATGTTCTAGACGTTTCTTAACAGTAGAGACAAGCCAAAATTACGACGTGCTTTGACCAAATAACATCCCATAAGCTGAGAAATTATTGTTCTTCAACATAAGTGCAACTTTAACATGAAAATTCTATTTCATATCAATATCTTAAGTCAGCACGTATGTTTCCCATAATAGCCATAACTCATATATTAGATGATATAAGTACATATCAATTTTATCATTTGGGTTATGCGGTCTTAGTATTATCAATAGTGGAAATAAAAATGGCATTGTCATATACATATCAGAGAGCAAATTATATTAAGTTGTAATAATTGGCCAACATGAATAGGGTGTTGTAGTGTGGTTGTACGGTGTGAACCTATGTGCACATAAGCTAAACTAATGTTGTGTGGTTTGGCTGCAAAGTCAAAATAATTGTGATAGAAATATTTTTTCAGGCATCACAGCTAAAGGATGACTCATAATATTAACACCAATAAATCATATACTATCACGTCATGTGAGGAGCTGTACGCATAGAAGCGAACAATCATTGAAGCCGTAGAATGAGAGGAAATCAAAAGAGACGTTTGTAAGGAATATTTATCTGATTTTTACACTTTCTCCCTCTTAGTTTAAACCCATCGACACTGCCAAATCAACATTTTGTCTCTAATGCATCTTCCTTTTCATGTAACATACATCGATTAACAAACAAACAATCTTTTCAGATAGTAACCCTAACTTCGACACTAACTTTTTGGTTTTGTACAAATCTTCTGGAACTAGACTCTTTGTAGGGTTTGTCTCCTTTAATAATATTGTTACATGATTAAAATATTCCTTGGGCAAGTTTAAATCATATTTGATTCTCAACAATTTCAGGGCCACCGATAACTCTATATGCGAACTGCATCCTTGCCACAAGGTTGTTGTGCAAGATGCAATCAATCAAAAAATTATTGCGTCTCGCTATTCAATGCTTGATCATCATCATGTATACTCCCACCAAATGAGCACTGCTGACATCAACAATCATTTCTTCAAACACATCGAAATTGTGACCGTTGGAGGGACATAACATGAAGAGGTTCCAATATGACCGTACTTAATATCTGATTCAAACTCACAATTTGAAGTTTAATACTAATAATCATATTTAAATACATATAGATCCAATTTCACTTCTCAGACGTCAAGTAAGTTTGATTCTCATGTTTTGCACAGGGAGATCAGAACTTGCCTTCTGAAAGATAAACAGGAAGCTACGATGCCGCCTGTACAAATTCTTCAACATTAACCAAAAACTTGTAAGTAAGTCTTTTTCTGTCTGGATATAATATGGTATACATTTATGATATCTCATTTTGAATATTCATCTAAAATATAGAGATACAACTTTATACATTTAGATATTAGTCAATACAAATCACACAAATCTCATGTATTACAACTGTACAAACTCGCCAAGTTTGGTCGACTACATCAATCTTTAATTTCTCTTTGTTACATCCTATTGTGTCATATTTTTCATTTAATTCTACCAAATTAAGATTATCTTTTATGCAACGTGAATTCAACCTTCCATTTTGAATTCTTTTAAAGAGCACTACAATACTTACCCCTATCTCATGAGACTAGATGTATTCTTCCCCTCATGCTTCCAACTTGAATTCAACTAATATAATTAACGCCCATGACTTTATCACCATAACATTGAACAATTGACTTGAGATATCTAAAATGTTCGGCATTTAATTCATCTGACCAAACCATCTAAGATGACTCACTCTAATCTTTTCCACTGCTCGTGCAACAACAACCCTTTCACGAATACATTGATTTTCTATCATATCCATTTAAGACGACTCTCTCTAATCTTTCCCAACGCATTTCTTCTCTAAGCTTAAAGTCACCTTGCTAATGCCTAAACTTTATCTCTAACATAAAAATCATTCAATTCTTATGCATTTATATATCCAACACATTCGCATCACATTTCACAAAAAAACCACACAATTCCTATGCATAATATATCTAACATACATAACTATATATTTTCCAAACAAAATCAAGCAATTCCAATGCATTACATATCTAACACCTAAACTTCACATTCAACATAAGCTACTGCATTACAAATCTAACACTTAAATTTTAATTTTTTCCATGAGCTCATAAAAAAAAGATCTGAAAATCCCAAAGAAGGAAAATGCCTAGCAGACATAGAGAAGGATTCCACACTGGCACTGCGAAATCGTCGTAGTAGAGCCATCAGAAACAAGGTGTTGAAGAGCAAGGTGTCGGCGGTTGCGAGAGCTGCAACGAATGAACGAAAAAGGGGCAAGAAAATTACAAAATGAATTGTTCGGTTCAGGTGGAGGGATTTTAGGGCGTTTGCGTCCAATCAGCGTCAGACTTTTCTGAGGCTATTAAGTTTACTTGATAGCGTCGGATAGTTCCGATGCTAGTCGACGGAAATTTCTACTACGATTCTAATTTTGGGTCGATTAACTTTCCGACATTGATTTTGACACTAAATGACAGTTTTTCAGTAATGATAGCACTTTACGTATACATGAAAAATGTGAATTTGATTATTATAAAGTGATAAATAATATTATTTTTGATGTGATTCCGAAGAATTGAGTGTTATATGTGTAAAAATGAAATGTTTGGTATGAGATACTTAAATATATAAGAATTGAATGCTAACTCCTATCTACCTAAATGCTCCGATATATTATTTATAAAAATAAGAATAATAATAAAAAATAATTTTTAAACTTTTAATAATAATAAAAATTACTAAATTGTAATAATAATAATAATTATTATTATTATTATTACAATTTAATAATTTTTTTATTATTAAAAGTTAAATAATTAATAATATTATTATTTTTATTATTATAATATTTTGAAATTAATTGTAACCGTAATTGTAATATTAATGTTATTACAATTGTTATAATAATAATTGGAATAATTATAATATTTAGACATGAAAATATCATTATGAGGAATATAAATGAAAACATACAAATACCTTAAAATAGTAAATAATAATAATACTATTAACATTAATAAACATGATAGTAATTATAATAATAAAATTTTGATTAACTTTGAAGATCACAAAAAGAGCAAAATTATACATAAAAATATCTACAAAATAATAATAATAATAATAATAATTACTTATATGAATAATAATAGGAAGAATTTTAATAAATAAATAGTAATAATAATA
>JXCR01144146.1:4970-29218 GCA_002079205.1 Phalaenopsis hybrid cultivar | reverse complement strand
AGTTCAAACATCTTCTTCACTCTTGTCCTCCTGGATATCTCCCATAGATTGGTAGTGCACATGTAGATTGTAGAAGGGTCGATAAGGTCATCTGTTGAATCCTCCCCAATCAAAGCATATTTCTTGAATATACGCACCAAACCATCTTCAATATGACCAGTATGTTCAAAATGTTCTTTCAATCTCTAATCTAGATGATCGAACCTTTCAGAAATATTTCTAATTGCAAGCATTAGATTCTGCACCTCTTTTTCTATCTTCTCAATCTTCTTCAAAAGTGCATTCAAATTGAAGTAAGGTTGAATAGGTGATGAATATTGGGATTTCTGATCCATCAGTACATTCATATCATTTTCATCCCCCATTCCAATACAATTGCAATTGACTTCTGGATCCATTGGCTTCCAAGGAAGAAGCACTTTTTCCCAACTTTCATAAGGTACTTGCGATTAACTACATAGTTGGAAAATTATGGATGGATGTCCAAGTCTAGTTGTAGACCCATTCACAATCAAACCCAAAATTGTTGTCACAATAATGGCTCCAATATCAATAGCTTTTCCATTTTGAATACAATAATTTAAAATAGCATTCTCCTTAGTCACCTTACTGATCTTCATAGTAGGCAGTAATTTTGATGCATTAAAAAAGTGTCGTGTATTATACGTATAATTTAACAATGATGAAGGAAAACATACATTTCCATCATCTCTGGCCTCTAAATTTGCATCTTCATCCGTAAGGTACCGGTAGAGTTCATTCATATTGTCTCTGGTAGGGGTAAAATTCACATAATGGCAGATAGGCACATTCTCAATCATAAACTTCTCGTTTATTCTCAAAGGAGTGAATTGCACAAACCTACCTAACACATAGATAATTCCTTGGTTGATTCCATGAAGATTTGCATAAAACTCTTCACTACAAGGATGACTACGGTGAAAGTAGTGTATAAAAGCACTTCCTAATGTCTCTGTGCAATGATCTTATCAACTCGAGTATTTGGTGTGTTGAATCCTTGATTCACAAATCCTCTTTCTTTGATTAGCCTCTTCTTCACTAGAATACGATCATGCAACTTTTGCACATCAAAATTGACAAACTTTCTCCAGTTGAAAACTCCAAATCTTGCAGTACTTTTGGAAGGTTACACCATTGGATTTGAAATCTAGTGGCTTTTCCCTCATTTTCCTTCTTAAAATAGACTTAGGAATCAATTTTTGGAAGTTATAAGGAGAAGAACCAGCCAAAAACCATAAAAACCTGCCTTTTGAAATGCTTTAAGTCATTTTCATTACTGCGGTGCTTCATGCGCCAGCTCTTTAGAATTTGGCGCATCATGGCCAATCTGGCACATCATGCGTCAATCTAGCGCATAATGCGGTAGTTCCAAAATAGCACGATTTCAATTTTGATTTCGATCCAATAAATTCTCAAGTTTTTTATATGATAAGGTAAATAAATATGTTTCTAAATATTTTCTCAAATACATGGACTATATAAAGAAATAATTATAAATATACGTAAAATTTTTCAAACAAAAACACAAAGGCAAAGTAAACAACAATACCAATGGGTTGCCTCCCACTAAGCGCCTGGCTTAATGTTGTCAGCACCACATTCCCAATCTTTATTCTGGGTGACCCAACATTATAGTCTCTTTAAAAGCTGGTCTTTGGCCATCAAAATATGGTTTCAATCTGTGCCCATTCATATGTAATATCCTTTCAGTCTTAGGATCTTCAATGTTAACTGCTCTATAGGGACAGACTTTTATAACTCTGAATGACCCTTTCCACCTAGAGTTCAATTTCTCAGGGAATAGGTTTAATCTTGTAATATATAATAAAACTTCTTGTCCATGTTTAAATTCCCTTTTTATTATCTTTTGATCATGTCGTTCTTCCATATTTTCTTTATAATTCCTCGCATTATTGTAAGATTCATTTCTAAATTCTTCAAGCTCATTCAATTGCAATAATCTTTTCTTACCAAATTCTTTCAAATTAAAATTGAATTCTTTTATAGCCCAATAAGCTTTATGTTCCAACTCTACTGGTAAGTGACCAGTTTTCCCAAAAATTAATCTATAAAGGGGCATTCCTATAGGTGTCTTATAAGCTGTCCTGTATGTCCATAATGCAGTATCTAATCTAGCAGACTAATCCATTTTACTAGGATTAACAGTCTTTTCCAAAATTCTCTTAACTTCACGATTGAATACTTCTGCTAAACCACTAATCTGAGGATGATAAGCAATTGCAATTTTATGCATTATATTATATTTTTCCACCAATCTTGCAATTGTTGCATTTCTAAAATGAGATCTTCCATCGGTAGTGATTACTCTCGACATTCTATATCTTGTAAAAAATTTTTTAATTAAAAATTTTGAAACACTCCGAGCATCATATCGAGGTAAAGCAATTTCTTCAATCCATTCTGAAACATAATCCCCTGCAATCAATATATAAATATTTTCAAATGAAGGTATAAATGATCCCATAAAATCTAATCCCCATGCATCAAAAATTTTAATTTCCAAATTAAATTTTAGAGGCATTTCATTTCTTCTTGAAATATTAGCTACTCTCTACATCGATCGCATGTTTTTATGTATATATTAACATATCTAAAAAGTGTAGGCCAATAAAATCCAGATTGCAAACTTTTCTGAGCAGTTCTTTCATTCCGAAAATGACCTCCAAATTTAGATTCATGACATTTTTGGATAATGTCCTGAATTTCTCTATAAGGCACACATCTTCTCATTACTAAATCTTTACATTATTTATAAAAATAAGGGATCATCCCAAAAATATGATTTTGCATCATGAATAAATTTCTTTTCCTGTTGTTTTGTCAGCCCACATGGTAAAATACCACTAACAATATAATTTACAATATCAACATACCAAGGTAATTCCCATCCTTTTACAGCATAAAATTGTTCATCAGGAAAAATTTTGTTAATTCCTTTTCCCAAATCAAGTATTTCCTCCTATTTTAGCCTAGATAGATGATCATCAATTTGATATTAGTCCCTTTCCTATCGACTATCACAAAATCAAACTCTTGCATTAGAAGTACCCATCTAATTAATCTTGGTTAAACATCCTTCTTTTTCATCAAATATTTAATGGTCGAATGGTCAGTATGCACTATATATTTAGCTCTAATCAGATATGATCTAAATTTATCAAAAGCTTATACAATAGCTAATAATTCTCTTTTTGTGGTGGTGTAGTTAATCTCAGCATCATTAAGAGTTTTACTAGCATAGTATATAACTTTAAAAATCTTATCATATTTATACTCTAAAATAGCTTCAATTTCATAATCACTAGCATCACATATTAATTCAAAAAGTTTCTCCCAATCTGGTGAAAAAATTATAGAAGCAGTGATCAATTTTTTCTTTAAATTTTCTAAGGCTTTAAGGAAATCTTAGTTGAAGTCAAATTTTGTATCTTTTTCCAGACGTTGGCATAAATGTTTAATAATTTTTGAAAAATATTTAATATATCGTCTGTAAAATCTAGCATGTCCTAAAAAGCTCCTAACTCCTCTTACTGTAGTAGGTGGAGGTTGGTTTGACATAACCTCAATTTTTGCAGGATCTACTTTTATGCCATTTTGTGAAATTTGATGCCCAAGCAGAATTCCTCCTGCAACCCTGAATTGACATTTCTCCTAGTTTAATACAAGATTAGTCTTTTACATCTATCTAGAACTTTCTCTAAATGATTTAGACATATTTTAAATGAAGTTCCAAACACAGAAAAATCTTCCATAAAGACTTCAATCCCTTTTTCAATTAAATCACTGAAAAATGACATCATACATATTTGAATGGTTGCAGGTGCATTACATAATCCTTAGGTCATTTCCCTAAAAGCAAGAGTTCCATAAGGACTAATAAATATTTTTTTCTCCTTATCCTCTAGAGCAATAGGTATTTGATGATAACTGGTATATCCATCTTAAAAACAAAAATATTTTTGCCCAGCCAGCCTATCCAACATCTAGTCCAAGAAGGGTGAAGGAAAATGATCCTTCTTAGTGGCATAATTTAATTTTCTATAGTTTATGCAGATTCGTCAACTAGTGACTTGTCTTGTTGATATTAATTCATTATGCTCATTTGTCATTACAGTCACACCTCCTTTCTTTGAAACACAGTGAAATGGACTTACCCAAGCACTGTTTGAAATAAGATATATTATTCTAGCATCTAATCATTTTAGAATTTATTTCTTAACAACTTCTTTCATCATTGAATTTAATCTAATTTGAGGATCAGCTATTGGTTTATGTTGATCTTCTAATAAAATTCTATGCATACAAATTGAAGGACTAATTCCTTTAATATCAGCTAATGTCCATCCAAAAGTTTTCTTATATCTTTTTAACATTTTCAATAACTATTTTTCTTGCATCTCAGTTAATTCTGAGGAAACTATAACAAGTAATGTAGATAAGTCTCCTAATAACGCATACTTTAAATGTGTAGGAAGTGTTTTCAGTCCTAGTTCAATAGATGAAATTAGATTCTTATTACTTTTTGGAGGATCTAATATCTCAAAATTTTCATGAACATAATCCAAATCTTCTTTACTCAATTTTGTAAATTCATCTTGAATTTTATCCTCATCTTGATATCCTATATATTCCTTTTCAATTTTTCTTTCAAATGTCTTTTGGAAATATTCATGACTTAAATATTCATTAATATCCATTCTGAAGCATTCAATCTCTTGCACTTTTGCAGTGTATCTCATTGATTTTGTGCTATTAAATGTAACCACTTGATAACTAACTCACATAGTTAGTTCTCCTTTCTGCACATCTATCAAAGCTCTTCCAGTGGAAAAAGAATGGTCTTCCTAAATAATAGGAATTTCATTATCTTGCTCCATTTATAATACAATAAAGTCCAAAGGAAAGATAAATTTATCAACGTTTACCAACACATCTTCTATAACTCCTTTAGGATAGGTAATCAAACTATTAGCTAACTGAAGAGTTACAATCGTAAGTTAAATATCACCCAAGCCCAACCTTCTGAAAATTGATAACGGCATAAGATTAATACTGGCTCCTAAATCACATAAAGCTTTTTCATAAAATTGTTCTCCAATAGCACAAGTAATTGTAAAACTTCCAGGTTCCTTAAGTTTTTCATGAGGTTGTTTCTGAATTATAGCGCTACACTCTTCACTGAGTGCAACAGTCTCATTAACTACAAACTTCCTTTTTTTATTAATTATATCCTTCATGAACTTTACATAGCTTTGCATTTGTTCCAAAGCTTCAACAAATGGAACTTTTATCGTTAATTTCCTCTGTATTTTTAAAAATTTAGAAAATTTGTTATCTCTATTTTTTTGCTTTAAGCTTTGGGAAATGGAGGTGGTGGTCTTTCTATAGTGATTTTCGTTGGTTTAATAGGAAATTCTAACTCAAAAAAAATCTTCATCCGATTTTTCATTTTTCACCTCATCTTTTTCAAGTTCAATTTCTTCTTGAACTATGTTTTCCAATTCTTCTCCACTTCTAAGTTGAAAAGCTTTAATTTGCTCTTTGTTCTGAACTTTAGGATTTACTTCAACATTACTAGGCAATGTTCCTGGGGATCTATTGCTAAGTGCGGTAGCAAAACATCCCAATTAATTTTCTATGTTTCTAATTGTAGCTCCTTGACTCTATAATTTAATTCTCATTTGTTGTATCAATTCTTCCATTGATAACTTTTTTTCTTTACTTAGCAAATTATTAAATCCTGATGGGTAATAGGGTTTATAAGTTGGATTTTTTTGATTGTAGTTTCCTAATAGGTTTGAAGTGTAGTTTCCCCACTATGAATTTGCAGCATTAGAATTATTGTTATTCCAACTAAAATTTGGATGATTCTTCCAACCGAGATTATAATAATTGGCATAAGGATTATTAGAACGATTATATATTGCATTTAAGGTCTCATAAGAAGATTGAGATTCTATCATTGGTCCCAACAAATTTTCCTAAAGCACAGGTGATGTATGAGAATATTTCATTCCATATTGATCTATCTTCTTCAATATAGCAACTATTTGTGCAACTAACATAGATATTGCATCAAAATCATGAATACTGGCTACTCATTTTTTATTTACTCTTTTAGAGGGCCATTTAAATTTATTAGTAGCCATCTCTTCAATTAATGAATGTGCTTCATCGAATGGTTTTGACATTAATGATCCATCAGTAGCAGCGTCAATTATAGATCTAAGAGATCCAACCAACCCATTATATAAAGTNCATTTTTTATTTACTCTTTTAGAGGGCCATTTAAATTTATTAGTAGCCATCTCTTCAATTAATGAATGTGCTGCATTGAATGGTTTTGACATTAATGATCCACCAGTAGCAGCGTCAATTATAGATCTAAGAGATCCAACCAACCCATTATATAAAGATTGAATTATTAACCAATCTGGCAAGACATGGTGTGGACACTTTCTAAGGACATCTTTGAATCTTTCTGAGGCTTCATAAATTGATTCCCCTTCAAACTAACAAAAAGATGTCATATCATTTCTAAGCTTAGTAGTTTTTGAAGGTGAGAAATATTTTAAAAAGAATTTTTGTGACAAATCTGCTCAAGTTCTAATAGATCCAGGTGCTAACGAGCTTAACCACATCTTAGTGTTATCCCTTAGTGAAAAAGGAAAAATTCTAAGTCTGAGGGCATCATTCGACACTCCATCATATTTAAATGTAGCACACAATTCTAGAAAACTAGCAAGGTGTAAATTAGGATCTTCAGTTGGTGTTCCCCCAAACTGATGGTTTTGAATCATTTAGATAATATCAGGTTTAAGCTCATATGAATTGGTAGCTACAACAGAGTTTTGTATACTTAAATAAATTTCATCTGCTGTAGGATTAGCATAATCTCTTAAAGGTCTCTGATGATGTTCATTTTCATTTCCAGCATTATTAAATTGCAAACCATTTTGCTAAAATGATCCATCTCTTTTGGTTGTTTTTGAATNTTCCCCTTCAAACTAACAAAAAGATGTCATATCATTTCTAAGCTTAGTAGTTTTTGAAGGTGAGAAATATTTAGATAAGAATTTTTGTGAACAATCTGCTCAAGTTCTAATAGATCCAGGTGCTAACGAACTTAACCACATCTTAGTGTTATCCCTTAGTGAAAAAGGAAAAAGTCTAAGTCTGAGGGCATCATTCGACACTACATCATATTTAAATGTAGCACCCAATTCTAGAAAACTAGGAAGGTGTAAATTAGGATCTTTAGTTGGTGTTCCCCCAAACTGATTGTTTTGAATCATTTGGAAAATATCAGGTTTAAGCTCATATGAATTGGCAGCTACAGCAAAATTTTGTATACTCAAATAAATTTCATCTGCTTTAGGATTAGCATAATTTCTTAAAGGTCTTTGATGATGTTCATTTTCATTTCCAGCATTATTAAATTGCAAACCATTTTGCTAAAATGATCTATCTCTTTTTGTTGTTTTTGAAATTTTCTAATAGTTCTATCTAATTAATAAAAATTGTAAGGTACTAAATTTTCAGATCTTACACTGTACATAAACAAATAAAACAAGTTATTGAAAATAAGCAAACGCACTTAAATAAGAAAATGTTCAAGCTAAACTACAAACACTTTTTTTTGGATTTTATAATAAAAATGAAATAACTTACTACTAATACTTTCTGTTATTTCCTTGGAAACGCTGCCAAAAACTTTATGCGGACGGATTTAGTGTGTTAATTTTTTAATTATTTATCAATATTACAAAATACACACGGCAGATATAATAGTAAATATGCATTGTAATTCCAATGAAAGTAATTTTAATAAAAATTATTTATCATTAAAACTCTCTTAAACTACAAAATCCCTGTTGNTTTTGAATTTTTCTAATAGTTCTATCTAATTAATAAAAATTGTAAGGTACTAAATTTTCAGATCTTACACTGTGCATAAACAAATAAAACAAGTTATTGAAAATAAGCAAACGCACTTAAATAAGAAAATGTTCAAGCTAAACTACAAACACTTTTTTTCAGTTTTTATAATAAAAATGAAATAACTTACTACTAATACTTTCTGTTATTTCCTCGGCAACGGTGCCAAAAACTTTATGCGGACAGATTTAGTGTGTTAATTTTATAATTATTTATCAATATTACAAAATACACACGAGAGATATAATAATAAATATGCATTGTAATTCCAATGAAAGTAATTTTAATAAAAATTATTTATCTTTAAAACTCTCTTAAACTACAAAATCCCTGTTTAAAAATAAAGCAAGTATATGTATCGCTCAAGTAATAAATGACTCTGATGGAGTCCTAGATATCAATCCCATAGGGAAGTTGGAAATGCCTGTAAATAGTTCTTAAGAATATAATTTTAGTTTAAACTAAAAAAAGGTAAAGTGTAAAGTTTGAATATTAAGTACTATAGTGAATGCTATTTAAAATGTAGGTATAAGACAAAGTTAACTAAACAAGAGACTAAACTTTCAAAAGTAAAATTACAAAAACTAATCGAAATTTTGGTTAACGGAAAGTTCAAATTTAAGAAAGCATCCTTCCCCTTACAATGAGCATATGGATTTTGAAGCAATTAAAATCATTAGAATATATATATATATATATATATATATATANTTTCTATATATATATATATATATATATATATATAGAAATTATTTTATGCCAAATAGGAGCAATCCTATTCCTTATCCTCTCTCGAGTGCTATAAAGAACATTGACTAATCTAGATTTTAGTCCCTAATTCTGTGGTTAGGCTGGGAGGATACTGACTCCCACTCCAGAGCTCTCACTACTCCCTCTCCTATGCGCTAATAATCTTGTATTAGTTTCCAAGAATTTGAACCAAATTAGGGATTTTAATCTTTCAGCTTAAAATCTCTAATTCTGCATCCAACAAAGTATATTTTCCTATTTATTTGCACCCAACGCCATGGATTACATACTCTCCCAAGATATTAAATGTGATTCACCCTATGTTGTAGAAATCATAGCCCTTTTGGAACATATGTTTCTCAACAAATTTTAACATTTTGCTTGGCCAGATAAAAAAAGTAAATGAAGATCAGATTTTAAATCATCACAAATATTAACATTTAAAACCGTAGAAGATAAAATTACCTCTTCACAAAACCATATTTCAAAGTAGGGAGAAGGATACAGAAGACTACTCAAAATTCATGAGAAGGATACGACGAAACACAGATTTCATATATAAAAAGAAGTTTACAAAACAAAAGAAATAAAAGACACATCTTATCTCACAATCCTTCCCAAGAAAATCCCTAGAAGTTCTCTCCAATTCTTTCTCTCCTTACAAGCACTCTCAATTCTCTCTTAGAAGTGTACTGAAGATGAAATCTGTCACCTCTCCTCTTCTCTCACAACACAAAAAGAAAATCTTCCAGCCCTTGATTTCTCTCTCTAACTCTTCCTCTTGCCTTTCACGCCCCCCTTTCATGTCATACTCCAACTCCTTGAAGTCTTCTTCTTTTAATAGCGGCTGCCTCCTTTCAAAATGAATTCCAAATTTTCTTCAAAAGTCCACTCAATTGAATTCAAAAGATGTGTTATTTGATCCAAGAGACATCCCTTCATAATAGAATCTTCCAAAGTGTCTAGATGCATTGAATTACTTCTTGAGGTGTATAGAAAAAGTGTCCATTTGAAAATTCATCTCGAATCACCATAATCCTCAAAAAGTCATCTCTGGCGCATCATGCACCAAATTTGGAGCATCATGCGCTAGCTCTCTGTCAAACAGTGCTTCATGTGCCAATCTGGCGCATCATGCGCCAAATTCCCAAAATTCACTATTTTGGCTCCAAATTTCATCCTTTTTGCTACTTTTGCTCCAAATGCCTAAAAATGTTATACCTGAAATAAAAACACAAAACTACCTTGCGTTAAAGTGCAATATCACCAAAAATAGGCATAAAACATCATATTATTTTGGTAAATGACTTACCTCATGGGCTTTGCACACCAAACTTCAAGATGTTTGATGAAACTAAAAATCTCCGCCAGCTTATAGCCCACTTCAGAGCAAGTTGTTAGAATGTCAGAGACAATAAAGCATTGTTGTTACACCAGTTCATTAGTAGTTTTTTTGTGATAGCATTTGACTGGTATGTCGAGTTACCCAACGGACAAGCAAAGACATTTGACGAGTTGGAGCACTTCTTTTTGAAGAGGGTGGCGGGAGCGCAGCAACATGTCACCATAGGAGATTTTGTAGTAGAAAGACAGAAGCCTAAAGAGACCTTGGTTGACTATATATTGAAGTGGAGAAATTTGAGCATGAAGTGTGAACCCCAGCTATAGGAATAATATGCTATTGAGATTCTACTCAAAAGCATTCACGGACCAGTAGCTTTCATGCTCATGGGACCCACAATCAGGTTGTTTTAGAAACTACTCACCAAGGCTAGTACCTTATAGGAGGAGGTTAAGCATATGGAGTCCTAGGAAAAGACCGAGAAGTCCAAAGCAGTCAAGATATTTGAGAAGAAGTCTAGTAGCAACAGTTGATAAAGGGAAGCAGCTAATGAGGATTCAAGTTGAGCAGTCTCGTCAGGGTTCTCAACAGTCACCACATCATGATCAGGTTCATCAGCAGCAGCAGACTCAACAATATGGCCAGTCTAAAAAACAGTCATATCAGAAAGGACCATACAGGACAGATGCTATATTGGGTATGACATTTGCAGAATAGATGAATAGGGTGTATTCCTTCAAAGATGAAGCTTTGCCAAAGATGTTTATAAATTTGATGTGCAAGCCCAAGTTAAGATTGCCAAAGCCGAAGAAACCAAAAAATGTTGATAAGAAGGACAATCTGACCTATTTTCCGTTCCACAAACTCCTTGGACACACCATAGTTGGGTGTTTCAGTTTCAAGGATTGGCTCGAGAGGAATCTCAAAGAGGGAAATATAACGATTCCGAAAGAATATCTAAAAGGACCTAAAAGAGGTTCTATAAATCGAATTTTGTTAGAGTCAATCCCCTAATAGAGCCATATTTAGAGGAAGGTGGTTGGGGAATAGTTTGGAGTAGATCATCTAAGAAGATACCGGTCCAAATTCAAACAGCATCAACACAAGCCACCATTCAGAGTCCACATCCTGTCAGGCTGAAGATGGAGATCATGCAAGAGAAGTTCCCGCAGCCGGAGAAGAAGAAGAACAAAATCATGCACGAGATGAAGATCGATAGCACGAGGGTAGGATAGGGGCTACATCTATTAGATTGGTAGTTTTAGATTTTGAGGAGAAATTTCTCAAACCGCTGACCGTGTATGACTGCCTTTTTGCCCCTTTATGGTATTTTTAATAGAATTATTATGATTTTGGCTATGTTTTAACTGTCTTTAATGAAAAGGTACTTGACTGTGACCAATCTAACGCCAATCTCAATTCCCAAACTGATCCTCAAATCATACTTAAGTCTTATGAACACGTTAACAAGATTGAAGAAAATATCGACGACAATGGTTACTACAGTTTTAGAGTGAGGAGCCAGTCCTCGAGTGTCAAGGGACACCAATAACGATCAACATCAACTTTTCAGATTTAGAAATGACACCAGAAGATTTGACTATGACATTGACAGAAGAAGAGACCATGAAAATTAATTTAAGGAGCGGGAAGGTTTTACCCCCAAGGACAGCTCCAATGGACAAAGAAAAGCAGTCACTTGAGAAGAACCACCTCCGCCTCCGCTAGTGGAAGAAGCACTTAACCAAGTGAAGATTAGAGGTATTTATAAAGTGGATAATAATGTACTAGCTCATCTTAGGAAGTTTCCGACCAAACTAAGCTTCTACGATGCTTTGATCCTATCAAAGGAGATGAGAGAATCTCGGGTCACGACCCTACTTGATCTAGGAATTCTCTTAGCTTAGTTAGCCAACATGTCCTCAGATGAGGTTTGTTCATTAAAGGAATGACCCAGAGTAGCCTTCACCGATGATGATTTGTTGCTTGGTAATACTGATTATAACAGACCGCTCTACATCTCCTTGAGCATCAGCAGATTTGTGCTCTACCGAGTATTAGTAGATCCAGAAGCGTCAATTAACTTGATGAGTGTATGGACAATAGCAAATTTGGATATTGACACTTAGTAGCTTACCACTGATAAGATGATATTGAGAGGATTCAATAAGAAGGGAGAGAGAGCATTGGGATCAATTTTTCTACTAATGAAGGTTGGAGAGCTAGTAACAACTGTTAAATTCCATATCATCAATGCAAAAATTCATTCAACGCTTTTCTTGGCCGATCATGGATTCATGAGCATAACATGCTTTCTTCATGGCTACACCAATGTATCATGTATTGTAAAGAGGGACAAGAATATTGCATCAAGGGGGATTGATGCAGGGGCAGATTTAGTGTGAGAATTTTGCAAATACTTTTCAATATTACAAAATTACACACGGCAGATATATAATAAATATGCAATATAATCCGAACAAAAATACTTTTTATGAAAATAATTTTTCTATTAAAAATATTTTTAAATTGTTAAATCTCCTTTAAAATCAACGCAAGTATACGTATCGCTCAAGTAATAAAGAACTCTAATTGAGTCCTAGATATCGACCCCACAGAGAAGTTGGAAAATCCTAAAAGTAAATTATGTAAATTATTTTATAATCTAAAAATACAAAAGGAAAAGTAAAGTAAAGTGCAAAGTTTGAAAATTAACTACTCAAGTGAATATTAATTAAAATGCAGATGTATGACTACATAAGTTAAACTAAACTAAATACTAAACTTTCAAAAGTAAAATTACAAAAAATAAATAAAATTTTGGTTGTGATGGAAAGTTCAAATATAAGAAAGCATCCTTCCCCTTTATAATGAGTATATAGATTGTGAAGAAATTGAAATCATTTGAAAATTTATATATATATAAATTGTTTTGTGTCAAATAGGAGCAATCCTATTCTTTAACCTCATCTGAGTGTTCTAAAGAACATTGACTAATCCAAAGTTTAGTCCTTAATTCCATGGTTAGGCTGGGAGGTTACCGGTTGCCACCCTAGAGCTCCCACTACTCCCTCACCTGAGGGTTAATAATCTCGCATTAGTTTACAAGCAACTAGACCAAATTTAGGAATTTAATCTGCACCATAAAATCTTAAATTTTGCATCCAACAAAGTATATTTCTCTATTTATTTGCACCCCATCCAATGGATGACATACTCTCCAGTGAAATCAAATGTGATTCTCCCTATGTTGTAGAAATCATATCTCATTTATGAACATATGTATCTTAACAAGTTTTAACATTTCAATTGGCCAGAACAAAAAGTAAATGAAGATTGGAGTTTAAATCATCACAAATTATTGACATTTAAAATCATAGAAAACAAAATCTATTCTTCACAAATCCATATCTCAAAGTAGGGAGAAGGATAAATAAGAATACTCACAATTCATGAGAAGGATACGGCAAAACACAGATTTCAGATATGAAAATAAGTTTACAAAACAAAAGAAATAAAATTACAACTTATCTCACAATCCTTCCCAAGCAAATCCTTAGAAGTTCTCTCCAAGCATTTTCTATTTACAATCACTCCCAATTCTCTCTTAGAAGTGTAATGAATAAAAAATCTCTCACCTTCTCTCTGCTCTTACAACCCTAGAAGAAGATCTACTCTTCTCTCTCTATCTCTAACTGACGCCAACTTTCTCTCTCTCTCATGCCACACTCTTGACAAATGAGAAGTCTTATTCTTTTATTTTGGGTTGCCTCCTTTAGAAAAGAATTCAAAATTAACTCTAAAATTCCTTCCAAAAGTCAAATCATTTGAAATCAAAAGATGTATCATTTGATCTAAGAGACATATCCCTTCATAAAATAACCTTCCAAAGTGTCTAGATGCATTGAATCACTCCAAGAGGTGTGTAGAACAAGTGTATTTTTAAATTTGCTCAAAATTTGCCTCACACCATCTTAAATTAAAAAATTTGTCCCTAGCGCATGATGCGGCGGATCATGCACCAATCCGCCGCATCGTGCGCTAGAAACCCAAAATTCGCTCTTTTGACTCCAAATTTCTTCCTTTTTGCCATTTTTTCTCCAAATGCCTAAAAATGATATACCTGCAACAAAAACACAAAAATACCCTTCTTTAAAGTGCAATATCACCAAAAATAGACATAAAATACATACTTTAAACACCATTTAATAACTTAGATTCAAATTCTAAGTCTAGGAATATGTAGTAATAAAATTTAAGATTTTTGAATCTCTATTCATTTCAAGAAGAATTGCAATTTTTCATATGAAGGTCATTTAGAACATTCATATGAAAAAGAACTTCATGAAAACTTTACTAGGAATGCTACTAATACTCCAATATAAGTTTAGAAAATGTAATAAAGCTCCTTCCTTAAATTAATTCAAGTGAAGCCAATTTTTTATTAGGCTTGTCCCCATTTATATTTTTTTCTTTCTTTTTATTTTTCTTTCTCTTTTGCTTTTTTCTTTTCTTTTCTTTTAAGATCTTTTCAATCCTTTCTTTTCTTTTTTCTTTTTCTTTTTCTTTTCCAAGTGAGGATTAGTGTATGTGGATTACGCTTTGATAATTTTGAACTTCACTATCCTCTTCTTAAAGTCAAAACTCTATACCTTTCTTCACTTTATAAATTCATAGTATTTATGATTTTTCTTAAAGTCTAATTCTTTTGTTCTTACATGAAACTCTAAAATACTTTACACTTCAAAAATAAAATTCTCTTTACTTTAAATAGAAAGACATAGTTTTATCCTATCATATCAAATATTTTTAACTTTTGAATTGGCCTTCATTATTAAAAACTCTTTATCTAAATTTACCACAATATTTATAAACAGAAGCATTGTCATTTAAAGTTAAATCTTAATATCCCAGGCCATGTTAAATTAAATTTTAAAGATATAGTTAATTGAGGACAAATAAAATTTAGTTTACTTCTTTTCAAAATAAAATTTTCTTTCCCCCAAACTTAAGTTTTTAAGTGAATTTTAAAAGTATTTTTATTATAAAATTTAGTAGGTGAAAGAAAATAATAAATGCATGAAAATAAAAACTGCCTGTAGAGAATTTTTTACTATGAAAATGGGCTTTGTTATACTGCAGGTACTAAATGTAAAACTACATAATGTCTTAAAGCATTAAATAAAACATAATATATTCTAAAGAACTTGTTGAGAATTAAAAACAGAAATACAAAAACTATAAAACTAAACTGAAAATACTAAAGCTACATAAAAAGTGAAATTCTACAGTTACTTTTACTAATTAAGTTCACAACACAACATAAAAGTTTTTATTACGAGAGGTTCAAATTAAAAGTATATCACAATACACTCACAAATAACAAACAAGCATCAAAACACACTAAAATAAAGTCATAAAAATCAGTTCTCATCTCCTTCCTCAACATCATCAGAATCTTCTTCTTCTTCTTCTTCTTCTTCTTCTTCTTTTTCTTTTTCATGAACAGGAGCTTAAGGAGTGAAACTGGGGCAAGCAGGAAAGTCCACATTAGGTTCACCCCTAAGATATCTTACCATAGCAATTTCAAAATCAATATCATGTTGAACTTTTCTCTGATGATATTCATCATTATAAGCATTTCTTGCCCCTATCTCTCCCAACTGAGTTTGATTATTATCTATGTCCATTTGTTGAATCATCAGTTGGTCCATAATACTTTCAAGTGATGCAGATCAACAATTATACTGGCCTACAATAGATGTAGAAGGTATATCCCTTCTTCCATTTATAGATTCAACAAATGATTCTAGTCTCTTAATCATATGCCTCCAAATCGGATTCTGTGGTTGTAATCTTTCTTCATTTCTATGGGATTCTACTCCTGATTGTTCCATAGAGAGAAAATCAGGGCAGGGTATCCCAAACTACCAGCAGTAGAACTACTAGTTATACTTTGAGCATGCTGAACTATAAGTGCACCAACATCTATTGCCTTCATGTTCTGAATGCAATAGTTTAGTGCAACTCTATCTTTTGTACCATAAACCGAATGATTTGTTGGTAATAGTCTGATAGAAAAGAAGTGGTGTCATAATTTTGACTGAGTAGTCAACATGGAAGCAGGGAAGTTAATTATCTTGTTATTCTTAATCTTTGACTCCCCTCTTCCATCAGTCAAAAATGCAATCACTTCATCTAGTGATGAATAAGTCATCACGAATGCAGTGTATTAATCGAAAATACACCTCTCAAAAAATAAAAAGTATTGATCCGATCAGCAGTAAATTCAACTTATTTTCCTCTAACTAGAATGTGATTTTCATTAGTGAACCTCAGGTTTGCATAAAACTCTTGAACCATCGGGACTATCACTACTGTAGTGAAGTAGTAGAGCCTTTCCCAATTTCTAGTGAGAGTCAGCATCTCGACCTATCCACCCGAGTTTGCAAACGTCCGTTCTTGGATCATTCTTTTTGTTTCCATCTAAGTATTATAATTATGTTGGGCTTTGAAATTGACAAATCTTCATGCATCAAAATCCTCGGACTGCCTTCCTTCCTTAACTCAAGGAGCCATTTGAAAATTCTACAAAAATCCAAATATAGTCCAAATAAATCACTAAATCAAAAATCTAACTCTTCAAGCAAGATTATTTGGTAAGAAACTTTTCACGTTGAGTTTTCTTCTAACGTTTTCATAAAAAATCCCAAATTTCAGATCTCCTAAAGCCATGTTGAAAATAAAAAATTTCTAAGTTAAAGTGATGCTCTTACCAAGTAAAGATGAAATTTATATTTTTTAGCCTCTGAATCCTTCTCTTTCGTCCATAATATGATGCTCTAGACCAAGGTCTGGAGGGAGGAGGCGACTTAAGCAGCGACAATGGAGTTTGTCCGTCCGATTTCACGATTTTCAAGGCTATATGGCGTGTTTGGAACTTTGTTGCATCATGCGCCAATTTGGTGCATCATGTGCCAAGGCTCTATGAATTGGCACATCATGCCCCAATTTGGCGCATGATGCGCGAGAGCTTAAATTCACCAGATTTTGGTTTTTGTGGAAATCTGCTCTGTACCGCTTAATGTCAACCTCTATTTGACTCAAATAACCCTTTCAAAACATATATAAACATTTCACTAACACAAAAATTTCACAAACAACACAAAATTCATGTTTATATATAAAATCTACGTTATTAAAAACTAACATTTTTTAAGGTAATAAACATCAAATTCAAAACATAAACAAAGATAGTGTTCATTAGAAACAAATTGCAATATAACTCAACACAATAACTAAAACAAATAGTACTAAAAAAACATTTTGTGCATAAAATAAGGTCAAACATCTTCTTCACTATCGTCCTCCTAGATATTTCCCATGGATTGGTAGTGCATATTCAAGTTGTAGATAGGTCAAAATGAAATTCATCATTTCTAGGCTTAGCGGTTTTAAAAGGAGGGAAATATTTAGATAAGAATTTTTGTTCTAAATCTCCCCATGTTTTGATAGATTTAGTTGCTAACAAGTTTAACCACATCTTAGCTTTATCCCTTAGTGAAAAAAGAAAAAGTCGAAGTCTGACTGCATCATTTGATACTACATCATTTTTAAATGTAGCACGCAATTCTATAAAACTAGCAAGGTGTAAATTAGGATCTTCAGTTAGTGTTCCTCCAAACTAATTATTTTATACCATTTGGATAATAACAGGTTTAAGCTCAAATGAATTGGCAGCTACAACAGGGTTTTGTATACTTAAATGAATTTCATCTGTTGTAGGATTAACATAATCTCTTAAAGGTCTCTGATGATGTTCATTTTCATTTCCAGCATTGTTTAAATTACAAGATATTTTTGCTAAAATGATCTTTTTCTTTTGTTTTTTTCAAATTTTTCTAACAGTTCTTTCTAGCTCAGAATCATAAGGTACTAAATTTTCAGATCTTACACTACACATACACCAAATAAAGTAAATAATAAAAGGCAAGTAAACACACATAAATAAGAAAATGTTCAAACAAAACTACAAAGTCCTTTTTTATTTTTTTTATTTTTTTGAAATAAAATAAAATAAAATACTAATATTTTCTGTTACTTCACCGACAATGGCGCCAAAAACTTGATGCGGGGGGCAGATTTAGTGTGAGAATTTTGAAAATATTTTTCAATATTACAGAACTATACACATCAGATATATAAGAAAATGCAATATAATCCCAAAAAATAGTTTTTATGAAAATAATTTATCTTGTAAGACTCTTTTTAAATTGCCAAATCCCCTTTAAAATCAACATAAGTATACGTATCACTCAAGTAATAAAGGGCTCTAACGAAGTCCTAAAGATTGATTCCATAGGGAAGTTGGAAAATCCTAACAGTAAATTATGAAAATTATTTTGTAATATAAAAATAAAAAAATAAAAGAAAAGTAAAGTGTAAAGTTTGAAAATTAACTACTCAAGTGAATGATAACTAAAATGCAGATGTAAGACTATAGAAGTTAAACTAAATTAAACACTAAACTTTCAAAAGTAAAATTAAGAAAATTAAACAAAGTATTTGTTGTGACAGAAAGTTCAAATTTAAGAAAGCATCCTTCCCCTTTACAATGAGTATATGGATTGTGAAGAAATTAAAATCATTTAAATATATATATATATATATATATATATAAACTTTTTTATATCAAATAGGAGCAATCCTATTCTTTACCCCCTTTCAAGTGTTATAAAAAACATTGACTAATCCCGAGTTTGGTCCCAAATTCTGTGGTTAGGATGGGAGGATATCGGCTGCCACTCTAGAGTTCCCACTACTACCTCACCTGAGGGCTAACAATCTCACATTAATTTCTTATCAACTGGAGCAAATTGAGGATATTAATCTGTCTCCTTAAACTCTCCACTTCTTCATCCAACAGAGTATATTTCCTTATTTATTTGCACCGAATCCCATGGATGATATACTCTCCCATGAAATCAAATGTGATTCTCCCTATGTTGAAGAAATAATATCTCATTTAAGAACTTATGTTTCTCAACTAGTTTTAACATTTCAATTGGTCAGATCGAAAAGTAAATTAAAATCGGAGTTCAAATCATCACAAATTATTAACATTTAAAATTGTAGAAAATAAAATCTATTCTTTAGAAAATCATGTCTCATAGTAAGGAGAAGGATAAAGAAGACTACTCAGAATTCATGAGAAGGATACAACAAAACACGGATTTCATATACAAAAATAAGTTTATAAAATAAAAGAAATAGAAATACAATTTATCTCACAATCCTTCCCAAGAAAATTCCTAGAAGTTCTCTCCAAGTCTTTCTCTCTGTACAACCAATCCTAATTCTCTCTCAAAAGTGTAATGAAGAAGAAATCTCTCACTTTCCCTCTCCTCTTACAACCCTAGAATTTTCCTCTTCTCTCTCTAACTCCAACTCACAGCAACTTTCTCTCTCCCTCATGCTAGAATTTTTCTCTCCCTTACGCCACACTCTTGACAAATGAGAAGTCTTCTTCTTTTATCTCGGGTTGCCTCCATTAGAAAAGAATTCAAAATTCCCTCTAAAAGAAAACTCTTTTGAATTCAAAAGATGTGTCATTTGATCCAAGAAACATATTCCTTCATAAAAGAACCTTCCAAAGTGTCTAAATGCAATGAATTACTCCAAGTGGTGTGTAAAACAAGGGTACTTTCGAAATTCGCTCAAAAATTTCCCTCGAATCTCCTTAATTTGAAAAAGTCATCCCTGACGCATCATGCGCCAGTTCTCTGGATTTTGGCGCATCATGCGCCAAAATCCCAAAATTTGATGTTTTGGCTCCAAATTTTGTCCTTTTTGCCATTTTTGCTCCAAATGCCTAAAAATGATATACCTGCAATAAAAATACAAATACACCCTTCTTTAAAGTGCAATATAACAAAAAATAAGCATAAATAAGTACTTAAAATAATATATTATTTTGGTGTATCACAGATTAGCAATGATTTTCAGTTCATGAAGTAGGCATACAAGAAGAGGTCGCCTACTATGATCCTCTGAAGAAGACGGTCTTTTCTTGAGGAGTTATGTCAAATGAGATAGAAGATTCAAATGAATCATAAGGGCAAGATCATTCAACTCCACTTCAACGATCTACCACAACTCCTTTTTAACAAGTTGGTGGAGGTTCTCTTAGCCCACACATCTGAGAACAAGGCCAGAGACGCGAGCGAGGCATGATTATTGAATAGGAAAGGTCACTTACCAGTAGAATTGGAGTAAAAATCTTATTGGGCTATTACGGAGTTTAAATTTAATTTAAAAGATGCTGGTGAGAAAAGATTATTGCAACTAAATGTGCTTGAAGAAATTAGGAATAAATTTTGTGATAATACTAGGATATGTAAAGAGAAAAATGAAAGAATAACATGATCTGAAGACAATAAGAAAAGAATTTGAGCCTTGACAGGCAGTTTTACTATATTATATAAGATTGAAATTATTCCCAGAAAAACTTAAGTCTTGGTGGATAGGGTCATTCACTATTGTAAAAGTATAGCCTTACAGAGTGGTTAATAATGAAGATCCAAAAATTGGAAAGATATTTAAAGTAAATGGGCACAAATTGAAACCATTATTTGATGTTCAAAGACCAAATTTTATAGAGATTATAATTGGGTCAACCAGAGTAAAGACTGGGAATGTCAGGCTGATGACATTAAACCAAGCGTTGTGTGGAAGGCAACCAATAGTTATCTCTGTTAATGATGTGAATCTATTTTTATAAGTAATATTATTTATATCTATATTCATGCTCTATTTATGAATTTTTTGTACTTGGGAGACTTACATATTAGTAAAATAAGTTAAAACATCTTTAATTACTGAGTTATATGGAAGATTTGAGAGTAATTTGGATCATAAGCCAAACAATGCAAAAATTTGAACTGGTTGGTGCAAGAGGCGCCAGAATTTCCACTAGAGATATCATTTTACATAGAACCATTGCCAGAGGCTCTTGAATTTAGCACTAAAAGTGCCAAAACTACCGAGATGGTTTGGAAGATTCTAAAGACTTTGGAAAGTTTTGGATGGATTTTTATCCTTGTAACTCTAAAAAACTATATTTTGGAGTTATTTAAGTCAGTAAAATGAAAGAGAACTCACCGTTTTCAAATTGTATCCCTTACAACTCTAAAGAAACTTCTAGATATGAAATTTTCAATAGAAGAAAGTTTATTAGTTTCGATGCACAAAAATTATATGATAGAGTTCTCGTGAAGAAGAGATTAATTACGTTCTAGTAGGAAAAGAGGAAAGACTTTGGGAGGTTTTGATGTGAGACGATTTGTTAATTTAAAGGCTCAATATAATTAGAGTAATCAGATGGGTACAAGGAAATTAATTCAGGAGCACATGTTCTCAAACCCTGGAGGTTCTACTGAAAGGTTGTCATGGCTCAGAAGCCAAGAGAATTTTTGCTACTTCACCACAATAGCAATTGTTCCTGTCGTTCAAAAATTTTATGCAAATCTTCAGGTGACTTCTGATGAGCACGTATATGTTAGAGGTAAGAATGTTGAATTTACTCAAGAGAGGATTAATGCACTATACCGGTTGCGAAACAAATTTCATTGTGAGTATTCTATATTTGTGGTTTTTGATTCATCTCTTGATGAAGTTATTACCTACCTTACTAATGAAAGGGGAGTATGGAAAATTAAGCATAATCATAAGGTGAATTTTTCCACTTCCATGTTAAATTTACATTCTAAAGCGTGGCATTATTTTATCTCAACAAAACTACTTCTATCGAACCACCTTAGCGAAGAAACCAAATCGAGAGCAGTATTAAATTTTTGCATACAACAAATAAAGGATATTGATATTGGTGCTCTCATTTTGCAAAATGTTCAAAGTATTGCTATTAGTGGAACCACTGGTGGTTTAGGTTATCCTGCCCTATTTTTCATCTTATATTAACAATCAAAAGTAAGGTTTGATAATGATGAAGAATATTACAACCACTTAAACTAATTGGGAAACCTAAAGTTCATAAATTTTAATCATTTTTTGGATCTTGAACTGGAACTATAGATAGTGATTGACCTTCTACATCAGCTGCAAGACCATCCACTTCTAGTACTATTTCACTTGAAAATATTATGAAGCAGTTAAGGATTCAACAAGTAGATATAGTGACTTTGCAAAATAGAATAGATGGTTTGGAATCAAGGAATGTGATCCACAAAACTAATATACTGTTTTAAGTGCCCTTTTTATGTCTATTTTTGGTGATATTGCACATTAAAGAAAAGTATTTTTGTGTTTTGTTGCATGTATACCATTTTTAGACATTTGGAGCAAAATGGCAAAAAGAGCAAAATTTGGAGCAAAAACAACCAATATTGGGGTTTGGCGCATGATGCGCCAAAATCCAGAGCGCTGGCGCATGATGCAACAAGCATGACATTTTTAAACTAAGGTGGTTTGAGACAAATTTTTTGCAAATTTTCAAAGGGACACTTGTTCTAAGCACCCTATGGAGTGATTCAATGCATGTAGACACTTTGGAAGGTTCCAATTTGAAGGGATTTGACACTTGGATCAAGGAGGCACATCTTTTGAAATTCAAAGTTTTGACTTTTTAAATTTTAGAGGGAATTGTGAATATTTTCATAGAGGAGAGGCAGCTAACAAAAGGGAACTTTTGATGGGACTTGGAAAGGAGGGGATAAAAAAGATTGAGAGAGAGGATAGACGTGAGTTATAGAGAGAAAAAGGAGGAGATTTATTTTTAGGGTTGTAAGAGGAGAGAGAAGATGAGAGATTTATTCTTCATTACATTTCTAAGAGAGAATTTGGAGAGATTGTAAAGAGGGAAAGGCTTGGAGAGAACTTCCAAGGATTTGCTTGGGAAGGATTGTGTGTTAAGTTGTACTTTTCATTTCTTTTGTTTGTAAACTTGTTTTTATATATGAAATCCGTGTTTTATCATATCCTTCACATGAATTTTGAGTAGTCTTCTTTATCCTTCTCCCTATTTTGAATAAATAGTTTTGTGAAGAATTGATTTTGTTTTCTACGGTTTTAAATATCAATAATTTGTGATGATTTGAACTCCGATCTACATTTACTTTTTGATCTGGCCAATTGAATTGTTCAAATGTTTTAAAAATTATATGTTCTGAAAAGGGGATATGATTTCTACAACAAAGGGAGAATCTCATTTGTTTTCATGGGAGAGTATTTTATCCATAGGATTGGGTACAAATAAATAGGGACATATACTTTATTGGATGTATAATTGGAAGATTCTAATGTGACATATTAGAATCCCCAATTTGGTTCAATTGATTGGAAATTAATGCAAGCATGTTAGTCCCCAGAGGAGGGAGAAGTGGGAGCTATAGAGTGACAGTCGGTATCCTTCCAGCCTAACCATGAAATTAGGAACCAAACTCTGGATTAGTCAATGTTCCTTATAGCGCTTAGAAGAGGGTAGAGAATAGGATTGCTCCTATTTCGCACAAAACAATTTTTAAATATATTTTTCAAATGATTTCAATTTCTTCACAAAATATATTTTCATTGTAAAGGGGAGGGATGTTTTCTCATACTTGAACTTTTCGTCCACAAAAAACTTTTATTTTATTCCAACAATTTAGTTTTGAAAGTTTAGCGTCTAGTTTAATTTACTTTTTATAGTCGTACATCTGCATATTTAGAAGCATTTCACTTAAGTAGTTTAATTTCAAACTTCATACTTTAACTTGTTTTTCTTTTTTTTATTTTATAATATAATATAATTAGCTAAATTATATATATTTCAGCTTCCCTATGGGATCGATATTTAGGACTCCATTAGAGCCCTATATTACTTGAACGATACCAATACTTGCGTTATATGTAAACGAGAATTGGGATTTTAAAAGTGGTTTTTAAAGATAAATTATTTACATTAAAATTACATTATAATTTGGGTTACAGTGCATCATTATTATTAAGCTACACAAATTCCCACGTGATCAAGTTTTTAGTGCCATTATCGAGGAAGTAACGAAAAATATTAGTTAATTTTATTTTAAAATATAATATATATATATATATATATATATATATATATATATATATATATATATATATATATATATATATATATATATATATATATATATATATA
>JXCR01144144.1:56685-74926 GCA_002079205.1 Phalaenopsis hybrid cultivar | reverse complement strand
TTTGCAAAGATTATATTTAACATCCTAGACAACACCTCGTATGAATGAATTGAAAATGAGGAATTATAAATATGGCTAGTGCTTTGGATGATGATGATATGAATGTGATTTTGATATTTAAAAAAGGGTAAGCTATGCATCCATATTTTCTTTGTTTTGCCTTTTTGCTTGCGTGCAACAAGGGGCAAAGCATGACGATGATGCATAAAACTAGGATTTTGGTTAAACATTATTATAGTGTTGATACAAGCATCTAATTGACAATGCAAATGATTCCAACATTAAAAAAAAGTAATGATACTACAAGCATAAAAAAGTTCCATTAAGATTGAAAAAAAAATTGCAAGCAACTTGTTAATATAAAATATTTTAATGGTTTGCTATAAATTAGTTGGTTCTTGCAATGAGTTTGTGAACATATTTGTAAATTTAGAAAGTACTTGTTGTGGCTTGAGAGGAAGTTGTAAGATCATACTAATTTAAAGGATGAAATTTGGTCATTAATATTCTCTCTAACATAAGAATCAATGGAAGAAGATTGAGATGTTATAATTACTTTAAAGACTATGGCGTAGTGATTTCTCATGAATATATGCCCCCATGATTAAATATTTTCTATATGCAATACTTGAGAGTACATTTGATTAAGAAATATTTTGATTTCCTTATTAAACATGAGTGGATCTTGGCAATAGTCCTAGTAAACGAAGACAAACTCATTTAGTTATCAATCACAAGGGCTCCATGAGGGGGTAAATGAGTGAGACAGCTTGATGACGTCATCATTGTGTTGTGAAATTGTTGGTTTTTTTAATTTGCAAAGATTGGAATGCCCAATGATGGAGGGGGAGTACTCAATACCAATAGACCAAGTAAATAGACCTGTAAAGGAGATTGAGCTTATATTTTTCCAAAACAATCAAGGAAATGTCTAAACTAGGAGAAGGGACACAGTGCTATGTGAACGCCCTCTTATATGCCTAATAACGTGGAATATATATCATGAAGGTTAGCAACAAAACTTATTCCATCAAGTAAGGGATGGCTTTCTGGTTCTTCATAAACATAATTAGAGACTAAATCATTGCTCTATGTAATAAAAAATAAGTTGGTCTATAAGGAGAAAAATTGGGTTTTATAATCTCACCTTATTGGAATGATGACTTGTATGCACATGAGATTTTGCAAGAAAATGTACAACTGTAGAATCATTTCGGATCTTCATGTTGATAGGACTCATAGTTATGTTATATGTGTCTGGGTGTATGCAAAGACTATCACTTGTCAACATAAGTCCAAATTTTGTAACCAAGTACATGGCCGAATGCCATAATATTGCTTTGAATCCAAGTACACAAAGATTCAATCATTATCGTCTCAATCTTTAATTATATTCTCTTGAGCTTTGGCCAATAACACATACACAAAGACATACAAAGAAATTGCTTGTTTTATTTCCCAAATTGGGCAACCATAGTAACCCACCCTTGATATTGCATCAATGTTGCAAAGAGAAAAAGCACGAGTGTTTTAACTGAATAAATCTTAAGTGTTTATAAAGAGTAAGTAGTAATATAATGCAGACTCCAGGTTTGAGGTCTACAAGGAAAGTTGAATCCAAAGGGATGCACTTATGTGGATGAATGCTTGTGAGGTAGGCAAGCTATAAGAGTCAAACTTTGTAGTCTTTCTAGACCACAAGAATCATATTTAATTTTAACTACGAAAACTAGATGATATAAGCCTATGGTTAAATTCACCTAGCTTGGAATCAATCTAGAAAAAATTGAGGAGATTTCAGTTCCGTTGAATTTTCCCAAATTGTAACCAGTATGCCTTATAATTGAACATGCTAAATGTGAATGATATATGCTAGGAGTGTGAGATGTAGTGATTGGTTTAAAACTTTGGATACTTGGGAGAATTGCGCCAATTAGTTTTTGGTATAAGCCACAAGCCCATCAAATACTACTCTTCAAAGTGAATGAGCCTCATTGATTGGATCTTTAGATAACCTAAATTTATCACCACATTTCTTGCGTCCATGGGTTAGATGCCCTTTTTGAATTGATACCTTAAAACCTAAGGAAAAAAAAAAGAACTCGAAGGAGTTGGACCCATCAACAAAATAGGCCCAAAAATGGCACTCGAGCAACACTAAGAGTGAATGCTTGTGAACCTTGCCTAAATCATGCTATAGGTTTCTGGTTGGATGACTAGCTGTACGCAATGTTGATGACTATGAAGGCGCACGTAAGAGGAAAGCATGAAGGAGAAAAGAGGATAGTACCTTCTACATGGCTTGAATCAAGGATATGGGCAGTTGTGTTCCAATAAGGAACCCAAGAACTAGGAAAATAGAGATGCAAACTCGAGGCACTTGGAAGTTGGGGATTTTGAAGGGAGAAAAGTAGGTTGCTTCATCTACCATGCTAGGGAAGGTTGCACTAAGAATTGAAAAAGAGAGTAGAAATTGATGTGTCACTCTTTTTGTGAGCCCAAACTAGTTGGAGTGAGGGAGTTTTTTTATAGATATTTTCTTTTGTGTTGTATCAAAATGGAAAGAGTAGAAACAACAAAAGGATTTTGCTTGAGGACATAGGGCCTATTTATGATAGGATGAAGTCGGAGGAAATGAGCGCTCAAATCGAGAATGGATATAAAAGAGAGAATTTCTAGCTAGTGTCATTTATAGGAAAATACACAAAAGGTGCTAAAATGACAAATATGCTAGGATTGGTCATCTTTCTCATTAAGGTGCAAGGATGAATTCATTACCCACCATATAGACGAAGCTAGTGGGTTGATGCACAAGCAGATAATTTAACATACAACACAATGAGAAAGGTGCATGCCAATAACTTATGTGTAACATGATAGGACGTGGGCTTGTCAAACAATCTAGGAGTATCCTATAGCTTGCCAAAGTGTTGATTAATTAGATGATAGTATGGCGGGAGGGTTCCACGCTAATAGATAGGGAGTGTTAACAGGTCGTGTGAGTGACAGGTTAAGTTTGTATCAACAATTTAAGGTTGATTTAGTGGGACGAGTGTTTGTGAGTCAGTTATGCATCAATATGTTCTGAAGTTCCTTAGTGGTAAAAAATGTGTTAGTGGGTCAGATGCACATGTGGGCCAAAAGGGCTATCTATTGGTCATATGTGGGTTGATGGGTCAGGGACTTGCCATAGGATCAGATTGGCTAAGGGAATCCCATGGCGTTATAAATGGTGGAAAGAGAGGGCTTATGGTATGAAATTTTATATGGATTTAAATTAACAGATTATTTTGAAACACATGTTTTCTTTTTGAGAGTTTGCTAATTAAACATTCCAATTGTGTTACTTGATTCACTTAAGATAAACACCCATCTATTATCACATAAGGTCTGTAGAAAGAAAAAGATAATCCTAAAACTTTAACCTTTTACAATTGCTTTATTGATTCTGATTCTCAATGTTTGTTGGCTTATTCAGTTGAGTATGTGAAAATCTTCACCATTTCTCTTCTATAACTTTTTTAACTTGCTTTTAGATTTCTTGTTGAGTTAGACAAAATGTCTGCTTGCAGAATGTCTATGAGAGAATTGCTAGAAGAGAAACACCCCACTGCATGGGTTGAGTTTGAGCAGGGTTTGATTGATGAGGTAAGCCTTGAGAGGTTATGGGACAGAGTTTATGGTTATTTATTTTCGTTCTCATAAGATTCTAACATTTAAACATGTTTTTAGAAAATTATATGCAAGGTTTGTGTTTGCATCATAAAATGCTTAACATTCTATATCTTTCCTTGTCAGACATGATAAGTTGATGTCATTCCTAATCTGTTCATTGAATGGTCCATGGAAGGCCAATGGATTTTTTTTCGTGCTAAGTTGTTGCTGTTGTGGATGTTACTCTCAACCAAGGAAACATAGGTGGGTGAGAGTTTCCTGTTGGTGCAATAGAGGAAATTCAAGCATGCTGTCTTCCTTGTTTTTTCCTAACTTGCATGTTGCAAATTTGGAAGGATATCCTATTTCATGCCTTTCCAAGAAAAGAAACTTTGGGCATGCTCTACATCTGTGCTAGCTAAATAATTAGGATATGAGGTTAAGGACTTTTCACTGCAGGGGCCGAGCTCAAAATGACTGCAGGATTATGTCATCAACGTTTTATACTAAATCTTTCTTACCCCATTTTTCCCATATTCCCACATTTTCTGTTTTTTTTTCTCTTTTTTATGACTCAGCGTGGCTATAATATTTATATACTAGATAAAATCTCAATATGGTTTTTACCAAGAAATTCTCCACCNATTAGGATATGAGGTTAAGGACTTTTCACTGCAGGGGCCGAGCTCAAAATGACTGCAGGATTATGTCATCAATGTTTTATACTAAATCTTTCTTACCCCATTTTTCCCATATTCCCACATTTTCTTTTTTTTTTTCTCTTTTTTATGACTCAGCGTGGCTATAATATTTATATACTAGATAAAATCTCAATATGGTTTTTACCAAGAAATTCTCCACCGAAATTTAACTTATTGTGGGTAAATTGCTTCTGTTGTTTTTAATTTACTTTTCACCGGTTTTAATTTACTTTTCACCGGTTTTTAAAAAGACAGTTTAAATTACCCCTATTCACTCCTTTTCACTGTACTCAACTCCTTGCGCTGTTTCTAGTTTTTAGCTTAGTATAAATTTATGGTTTTTAAAGTCGCGATTTATAGCAAAGAAATGCCATTTGAATATTTAAATTTGTATGTTCGAAAAATGTTGACTGTAGCAGAGATCGGTCGACCGTCTCATTCGGCCGGCCACCCAAGCCAATTGACTGGCCACCTTGCTGAATGGACCCAATAATGAAAATATGCTAGATATACGGGGCAGTGACTTGTAACTCTCAGGAGCATAATGACTTATTAACTTCTAGGGGCAATGATGTAATATTCTAGATCCCCCTATGCTTTATAAATAGANCCACCCAAGCCAATTGACTGGCCACCTTGCTGAATGGACCCAATAATGAAAATATGCTAGATATACGGGGCAATGACTTGTAACTCTCAGGAGCATAATGACTTATTAACTTCCAGGGGCAATGATGTAATATTCTAGATCCCCCTATGCTTTATAAATAGGAGGATCTTTTTCATGTAAGGGGTGCCAGGGAGGCATCACTCTCCGTTCTCTTGTAATCACTTTTTTAGTGAAATAAAATGAGTATGAGAGCCCGGGGAATACCCCTACTTTGCCCCGCTGGGGGTAATCGTTTTGTCACTTTTTCTTTTCTCTGTTTCTCTCTTGCTCTTTTCCTCTCTCTCGGTTCTTACGCTCTATGCATTGGGCACGATCAACATGACAAATTTAGATCCAACATCTGGTGCGGTGAGCTTCTATTTTGCCGACAACAAGGGGAGGAGCAACACCAAAAAAACTTCTCAGAGAGACACTCCTAACAAAGAATAGACAAAGATTGTGATCTTCAAGAANGGAGCAACACCAAAAAAACTTCTCAGAGAGACACTCCTAACAAAGAATAGACAAAGATTGTGATCTTCAAGATACTTCTATTTCTGAAAAAGCAAAAATTCAATTCTCCAACTACCAAGTCCTCTGTAAAAGCCACCACTTGATTGTTGGGTTCGAGCTTCAGATCGCACAGTCCTCCTTCGCATTAAGCATCTGAGAAATCGTTGGTGAAATCAAGGAGAAGCTCCTCGATGCCGCTTTTGTCCTCCCCAACGTCGGGCAAGATCTCTCTCAGCCTTCAAAGACAAAAATCTCTTCTATCTTCACAGACACTAAGGAGAAGGACAACCAATTGGAAGAAACGATCTCCTTCGCATCAGCCGCTGAAGAGATCTAACAAAAGGATTCCATAATGGAAGAAATAGTTTCTAACACCATTGAATCCTCTGCCAAAGAGGCCAAGCAAAAGGCCATCGAAATCGAAGAATCTGCCTTTATTACTTTTAAAATCGCAGCCAACAAAACCAAGCAGAACGCTGCCCAATTCCATGAATCTGCAGGCAAAGCCGGAAAGAGTGCCGCCAAGACTGCTCTGACGGTCAGCGAAGAAGTCACTTGCAACATTTCTTCCTCCGCCGCAAAGGCAGACGACAAAGGTCATCCAATGGAACCTGACGAATATCCTTTTGCGGGCTTGGGTTGGGAGCTTGGGTGCGACCTGCAGTTTTTGTGGGTGCGGGTGTGGCTAATGCCACGCGTTCGACAACCTCGATGACCCACTTGTTAGGGTTTGTAACGGCGTATGGCACGTGTGTGGATGACGTTCTCGTCGAACCATGTGCTGGAGTCGACGATGCTGTAACATCAATTTGGGATCTTACANTGTGTGGATGACGTTCTCGTCGAACCATGTGCTGGAGTCGACGATGCTGTAACATCAATTTGGGATCTTACAGAGCTAGCTATATCCGATTTATTTATAGTTTTTGGCTGTAGTCGTCGGTGTTGCGCTCTACTCCTAAGTGTCGGGCCGACTGATTCACGTCGGTTGGCAGCGAGACGCGAAGGCCACTTCCACCAGTCGTTCATTTCGTTCTACCAGTTAAACAAGGCATAGCTTTTCACTCCCCGTTGTTTCAAATCTCTGCGAGAACAATCTCCTTTACTGCACCTTTCCATACAATCAAATATCTTAGAAGTAACAAAACCACTCTTTCTTCGAACTTGTTGCTGGAGTCGACGTCGACCAAACTTCGTCTTCTTCAGATATATTCACAAGATTATACCTCATTCTAGAGAGGCTACCAGGACCTCGATTTACTTATCCTTATGTCGATATTGGCAGCAAGCCCATCCAAGAGAGCCCCATTGCTTCTAAGAGTTTGATGAAGGCCTTCACGCAGGTGGGGNTACCAGGACCTCGATTTACTTATCCTTATGTCGATATTGGCAGCAAGCCCATCCAAGAGAGCCCCATTGCTTATAAGAGTTTGATGAAGGCCTTCACGCAGGTGGGGAAGCTTGATGAGGTCCTTAGATTAGCTCAGGAGATGGAAGAATCAAACTGCAACCATCTACTATTATAATATTTTCATGAATGTTCTAGTGGAGTAAAACCAACCCCCTGAAGCTGAAGCTTTGTTCAAGGATATGATGTCTGATGGCGTTGCCTCAAATGTCTCCTCTAACAACATCTTGGTCAAGGATGGAAGAGTGGAGAATGCCAGCGGTTATCTGTATTGGATTTTGTAGAAAAAATATGATCTTGATGCTCATACCTACACACCCATACTGCAAGGTTATTGTTCTAACAGAAAGAGGAAATGAGTCTTGGATAACAACTGACTTCTGTTACCTACAATATACTTGTTGGGGCGTTATGCAAAGTTGAGAACTTTGGAGAAGTAGAAAAGATTATAGGAGAAAGTTTCTGAAAGTGTTGGAAGCCTAATGAGATCACTCTCAATATTTACATAAATACCACTCAATTAGTTTGTGCTTCCAGCAAGCCTCCCTCATCTGACCGCTGCTCCAGCCGACCACCTGCTCCCGACCGGTCATTTTCCTCTAGCCATCCGTTTGTATGCCTCTGGTCGACCATCATAAAAATCAGAGAAGATTTACATATATACCGCTCGGCGAGCGAATGAAAGGCTCCCCTTCGGGGCGAGTAAATCAATAACTCCACTTTGGGGCAAATCAAAGACTCCCCTCTGGGGCGAGCGAATCAAAGACTCCCCTCTGAGGCGAGCAAATCAACAACTATTATCCAGAGCAAGCAAATCAAAGACTCATTTCCTGGGCGAGCGAATCAACAACTCCACTCTCCCTCCGGGGCGAGCGAAACAAGAAGCTTCTTTCGGGGCGAGCAAATCAAAGACTCCCCTCCCGTGAGAGCGAATCAAAGGCTGCCCTCCGGGAAGAGCGAATCAATGACTCCCCTACGGGGCAAGCGAATCACCCACTCCCCTCTGAGGCGAGCGAATCAACAATTCCCTTTTGGGGCGAGTTAATCAAAGACTCCCACTTTAGGCAAGGAAATCAACCAGGACACTCCCAGCTGTGGCGGGCAAATTAAAGTCTCCCTTTCGAGGCGAGTAAATCAAAGACTCCCCTCTTGGGCGAGCTAATCAACTTCCCTCCGGGCGAGCAAATCAACTAATGTTAACATTCATCACTGAACAACTATTGCAAACAAATAGCCTTGTAGAAGAAAAATGTCAAAACAAAGATGAAGCCAATAAGACTGACCAAAAGTATGTTCAATCAGCCGAAGGACAATTAGTTGACCGACATTGCAGATTAAAATAGACCTGAAAAAGCCTTAGGAGAGCACTTTAGTGCTGAATGAAACTGGGGGCATGTAGAGACGTCGAAATCAAGGGGATGTAAGTATTACATTTGTGTTTTATGATATTTAAATTTTTTTATTCTTATCGCAGTTTCACTTACAAGAAGTAAGAGACTTGGGGGCATTTATGTACATTCGAAAAATGCTGACGGTAGCAAAGATCGGTCAGTCGCATTGACTAGCCACCTTACGCAGTGAACCCAACAATGAAAAGATGCAAGATATACAAAAAGGTGCTAGGCGTATGAGAAGGTGCCAATGAAGACAATAATGACTTATAACTCTCTGGAACATAATAACTTGAACTCTCAGGAGCATAATAACTTGTAACTTCCAGGGGCAATAATGTAATATTCTAGACCCCCTTATGATTTATAAATAGGAGGATATTTTTCATGTAAGTGGGGGCTAGGGAGGCATCATTTTCCCCTTACGTTGTAATCACATTTTTAGTGAAATAAAATGAGTCTGAGAGCCCTGGGAGCACCCTCACTTTGCCCCGCTGAGGGCAATCGCTATGTCACTTCTTTTTCTTCTATCTCTCTCTTGCTCTTTTCTTCTTCCTTAGTCCCTATGTTCTATGCCTTGGGCACGATCAGCATAACAAATTTGGATCCAACAATATTCTTATTAGAAGTATTCTTCTGTTAGTACTCTCTCAATTTTCTTTTGATTTTCATCCATGAGCTTGTAAATAAGAACTGGTAAATAAATAAGCTCATCTCTGGAAATGGTTATTGCGCTATTGCTATTGCTATTTTCCAAGTTCAGCTTGCTAAGATAAGAAGGTTGGATTTAGGTTCATTGGTAGTTGTTATACTATGTCACCACCATAAAGATAACCTACTGCTCCATGAACGGTTGGAATAAGGCTTAGGCTGGTGATGATGATCAAGTTTCTCATCCTTGGAAATTTGAATCTGATTATGCTTTATTCCTACATTTGGATTTGTATTCATTATAATACTTGATTTGAAGATGGTGTTATGTCAGCTTCATAGTTCTTGCTAATCATTCCTTCAGCTTTTTACCGTTTTCTCCACATTTTGCTTTATTTTGATAGTACAATGGAAGTGGGAAATTGTTTTGCTTCCAACTTAACAATTGGATAAAAACTTAGGTTGGCACATTCATTCTTTTTTATTCTTGGGAAGATGATTGCCTTTCTTGTGACGAGCCGAAACTTTTCCTCCCTGCTTTATCTTGTTTGATTTTTACCCTTTATAGGGTTTTGTTATATTTATTTAGCTTCTGATTGTCCATGTATATCATGCCATCTAATATCTTTTCCTTTTCCCACTTCAGATTGAACTAGGTAAAAAATTTTTCAAAGATGGGAGGCCTTTTGATTTGGAAGGTGAGAACTTATTCAAGAAGCCTAATTTAGGAATGGCATAACTGATCATTTGCAAACCTTGCAACTTTGCATGTACAGAACTTGTTTTTTTACTTGTCTTAACACATTTATCCAGTATGAAATCTTTCTTTAATCAAGCTTAAGAGTGGCATGCTAAATAATCTTGATTCCTTCATGCATATTATTACAGACTTGCTGATTAATGCCAGAAATATAAGTATAGACGAAGGGAATAGTGGTCTTTTCACGTTTATGCATCTATGTGCATGAGAATGACGATATCAAGTTAATTTTTTGCATAGACAGAGGGATCTCTTGTTTAATATATCATTTGTTAGCTTATTTATTTAGCTGAGGGATGTCATGTTTAATGAATTGTTTATGTACTTATTTTTTGTGGTATGAATGATTCAAGGTTCATGCTTTACATTCTGTGGCATTTCTATTTGCATTTGATTTTACTCATTAAACTTTTGTCATGTTACAACAGAGCTACTGTTTCTTTAATTCATTTTAATTACAATAGTAATGTTTGTTAGAGATGCTGTCACTATACATTATGTGGTAAAACATTGACACCAATTGTTTATTAACTGACAAACTAGTCGCATATTAAGTTTGACAGCCTTTGATAAATGTAGCCATCATTTACAAAATAGCAGTTTAATTAACCACCTGTATTGTTGATTTTTTCGGCCTCATTAACGAGATTAAATAGCCATCTATTTATCTAATCTATATAAATACTTGGAACTGAATCATGTTCACCATCACAGTGGCTGGATTGATCAGCTTTAACTAATTCTTTTNGATCTTGATGCTCATACCTACACACCCATACTGCAAGGTTATTGTTCTAACAGAAAGAGGAAATGAGTCTTGAGAAAGAGGAAATGAGTCTTGGATAACAACTGACTTCTGTTACCTACAATATACTTGTTGGGGCGTTATGCAAAGTTGAGAACTTTGGAGAAGTAGAAAAGATTATAGGAGAAAGTTTCTGAAAGTGTTGGAAGCCTAATGAGATCACTCTCAATATTTACATAAATACCACTCAATTAGTTTGTGCTTCCAGCAAGCCTCCCTCATCTGACCGCTGCTCCAGCCGACCACCTGCTCCCGACCGGTCATTTTCCTCTAGCCATCCGTTTGTATGCCTCTGGTCGACCATCATAAAAATCAGAGAAGATTTACATATATACCGCTCGGCGAGCGAATGAAAGGCTCCCCTTCGGGGCGAGTAAATCAATAACTCCACTTTGGGGCAAATCAAAGACTCCCCTCTGGGGCGAGCGAATCAAAGACTCCCCTCTGAGGCGAGCAAATCAACAACTATTATCCAGAGCAAGCAAATCAAAGACTCATTTCCTGGGCGAGCGAATCAACAACTCCACTCTCCCTCCGGGGCGAGCGAAACAAGAAGCTTCTTTCGGGGCGAGCAAATCAAAGACTCCCCTCCCGTGAGAGCGAATCAAAGGCTGCTCTCCGGGAAGAGCGAATCAATGACTCCCCTACGGGGCAAGTGAATCACCCACTCCCCTCTGAGGCGAGCGAATCAACAATTCCCTTTTGGGGCGAGTTAATCAAAGACTCCCACTTTAGGCAAGGAAATCAACCAGGACACTCCCAGCTGTGGCGGGCAAATTAAAGTCNTGAATCACCCACTCCCCTCTGAGGCGAGCGAATCAACAATTCCCTTTTGGGGCGAGTTAATCAAAGACTCCCCCTTTAGGCAAGCAAATCAACCAGGACACTCCCAGTCGTGGCGGGCAAATTAAAGTTTCCCTTTCGAGGCGAGTAAATCAAAGACTCCCCTCTTGGGCGAGCTAATCAACTTCCCTCCGGGCGAGCAAATCAACTAATGTTAACATTCATCACTGAACAAATATTACAAACAAATAGCCTAGTAGAAGAAAAATGTCAAAACAAAGATGAAGCCAATAAGACTGACCAAAAGTATGTTCAATCAGCCGAAGGACAATTAGTTGACCGACATTGCAGATTAAAATAGACCTGAAAAAGCCTTAGGAGAGCACTTTAGTGCTGAATGNAAACAAAGATGAAGCCAATAAGACTGACCAAAAGTATGTTCAATCAGCCGAAGGACAATTAGTTGACCGACAATGCAGATTAAAATAGACCTGAAAAAGTCTTAGGAGAGCACTTTAGTGCTGAATANTGTCATGTTTAATGAATTGTTTATGTACTTATTTTTTGTGGTATGAATGATTCAAGGTTCATGCTTTACATTTTGTGGCATTTCTATTTGCATTTGATTTTACTCATTAAACTTTTGTCATGTTACAACAGAGCTACTGTTTCTTTAATTCATTTTAATTACAATAGTAATGTTTGTTAGAGATGCTGTCACTATACATTATGTGGTAAAACATTGACACCAATTGTTTATTAACTGACAAACTAGTCGCATATTAAGTTTGAAAGCCTTTGATAAATGTAGCCATCATTTACAAAATAGCAGCTTAATTAACCACCTGTATTGTTGATTTTTCGGCCTCATTAACGAGATTAAATAGCCATCTATTTATCTAATCTATATAAATACTTAGAACTGAATCATGTTCACCATCACAGTGGCTGGATTGATCAGCTTTAACTAATTCTTTATGAAGGAGGTATAATGTAGATTAAAAGATTATTTTCCCCACAATCAGTTGGATTATACTGGGTAATATTTTGATTACATTTGACGGCCATGGTCTTTTGCTAGCCCTGCATAGTTGGGATTAGGGCAATATTTTTTATTGTAATGATGATGAAACAAAGTTGGTCAATTAATCAGGCGAGCTCAATGAAGTGTTCTTTTATGTTTGTGTTAAAATATATTAAATGCACTTCTTGAGCTTACCAAAATGTATGCTACAATAAATTTTGTGAGATATTATTTATGATATGCTTAATTATTTCCTTATCTCAAGTTTAGGAAACTCAGGTACTTTCATTTGTTGATATTATAAAATTATATATTGTTGAAAAGCAAAGAAAAATAACAAAGAAAAGTCCCTTCTCTCATCCCCATTAGATAGAAAAGTTGTATATTTATAGGAGATATATAGCCCAATTGGCGGCCCTAGGTTAGTAATTAATATAAGGAAAATTATGATCCTAATCACTTTGGAAAAAAAATGGAGAAAAGTTAAATTGGAAGTTTTTTAATACAAATCCAAAGGAGTTAAAATATATGATATCATTCCACTTCAAATGTTGATATGCGATCATAATATGAAAATCATCTCATTGATTTGAACATGTATGGGTAATTCACTTAGCGAAATCTTCTATATAGCTGGACTTGGTGATGGTGGACAGCTGCTTGAATGATTTTTGAGCTGAGTTGTTTGTTGACAGCCAATTGGAAGATTTCAGGTCTTGTTGGGTGCTGCCTGTCATCTTGAAGATTGCAAAACTGGTTCTTAAATTGGAGTGCTGCCTGTCATATTCACTGTCTCTCTTCACCATATTCTGTCAAGTTGCCTTGAATCGAGCAGACTTTGCTTAAGCCAGACCCATGATATATTTGGATATATATTGGTTTTTGATTCGGTTAAAAAGTGACTCGTAAAAAGAATTAGAATGTAAATAACATATTATTTTTATTTCTTAAATATAAAAGAATTTTAGAAATTCACTACCCTGATATGTTATCACATCAAAGATGAGTGGTTTGATTGGTTATATAGGTTAGCCTTAGTCCAGCCTATAAATATAGGCACAGGGTTGCCATTTGAAAATTGCTAGATTATATCATCTTCGTCAGATTTACTCTACAATTTTAACATTGCTAAATTTTTGGTAAAGCGAGTAAGATGTTAGATAATCTTGTTAAACTCTTGCTAATCAAGAAATTTCATAAATCTTCCATTGAGTGAACCATCAATCGAGTTAGAGATTTCTTAAATTAAGTTGATTGTTAAGTTGACTTCTTGGACTGATCCATAAAAAAAATGAGTTAGTGATTCTTCATAAAGAAGCAATGATGACTCTTAAGTACAAACAAAAATGATTAATGACTCTTAAGACAGAATGCCTGTTCAAAATGACCTAGTAAATGAACTTGTGATTTCGTTTTTGCCCATTTTAAAAGATTTTATAATTATATGCGAAGTATCAAATATACTCTTTACTATTATATATGTTTGTTTCTCTATCTTAAAATAATTTATACTTGAATATATTCTCAAAAGCTATTAAATTGGACAATTATATTATTTAGCTGATCTTTGAGTCTATGAATGTTGAAAAAATAGTTTTCAGATACTTCTCTCACGCCTTCTCGACCTTCCATCTTTTTATGTATGCTTAGGTAAGTTTCAGCTTGGATGAGCCTCAGCTGACGTTGAATCTTTGTCTTTGCGTGGGGAGCTATCTAGATTAATGGACTCTCTTTGTTCAATCGAAATCTTATCGAAAGGGGATATTTCAAACTCTAGGACTTGATTTTTTGTCCAATGGGCCTTAACTTACAGTGGAGCTTTTGTCTTTGGAAAGTTTGGATATTTGATTTTAGCTGACTTAGAGTTGAATCATAATTCATTTTTTTTACTCCGAGTATTTTGTATTGTTGGGCTTTCAGTTGAGTATACTTATAAGACCATTAAGTTGAATTATTTTGTTAAAATATTGAGTGCAAAAATGTGTTAATATGTAAAATGATATGGCTAGGCTCTGTATTCAAAGGATATGTAAAATTCTTGAATTTTGTCAAATTCAAAGTCTTAAATTTGGGCAGCTTCAAGTTGAAGCTTGAAAATACAACTTTAAATAGTTTTTAGCAAACTTAAGTATAAAGTAAATTTTTTTATTTTAAAAAAATGTCAAAATTTTTGGCTACGTGGTTTATTTTGAGTTCAATGGATACAATTAATATATTTTTTTTTAATGACACTCAAGCTAAAGTTTAAGAATAAAAGGCGATTTTATTAAGCACTGATTTTTGGCCTACATGGGCCTCTTAGGTTACCTGCTGAGAGTTCTGTGTCATTTCATTATCTTTCAATAGGTTTATAACATAATTCTTTTACGAGAGAAACATTTAAAGTCTATTGGTTTATGGCTGATGGTGTTTCACAACCATGTTATGATCATTGAATCAATTTCTTCCCAAAGTAACAACTTTGGATCTTTGGGCTCGAAAGTAGATCTGTAAGGTGTTGGATCTTTCTCTTTCTTTTTAGAAAGATTTTTATGATTTGGGATCATTTAAGGTATTTTGTCCCGTTTAAGGGATAAAACGTTTGAAATGCTTGGAGTTACCATTAATCATGAGAATGAGAATTCGATAAGAGAGATAAGGTTAAAAGTGAAAACCCTAACCTTAGCCAATAAATACAAATATTGGTAATGAAAACCCTAACCTTATGTAAATTATAATAAAGGTTGGAAGTGTAAACCCTAACTTTAGATAATAAAAAAAAATATTAGAAAAAAAAATCCCAACCTTAGATAATAAAAATAAAGGCTAGAAAGAGCAGCATAAGAATAAAACTCTCAAGGGTCTTTACTTTTATTTGTATAAATGGGGAGATATATGTACATTTTTCATAGGCATTAGAAAATAAGAATAGAGCCAAAAAAGGAAGCAAAAATATTTGGGGCCATCGATCCTATAAAAAAATACACTAATTAAAATTTGAGTGTCATTGGGAAACATATCTAACTGTAAGGAGCCTCGATCCGCATGTCTTAAGTTATCTGCTATTCGAGGGTCATAAGTAAACAAATCCAACGATCTAAAGCCTTGATTTGTGTGACTTAAGTTCTTTGTCATGATTGGAGTAGAAATTTCATAGAAATAAGCTTCAAATATTTCAACACTTTAACTTGAAGTTGGTTGAGCTCAATCCCCCCCCCTTCCCCCCTCCCACTTTCTTTAAATCTTTTAGTAAAAAGGAAAAAGAAAAATTAAGTGATTAACGAGTTTGCCACATTCTTCGTGTTTCAATTTATCTTGTTGTTGAATGCTCGATTAGACAACTCTAATTTGTGGCCCAATTAATCTTTCCATGTGGCGATTTCAGTTGAACTCTTTTTTTGATGACTTTTATTGTTAGACTAGTTGAATTCTCCCTTAAACCACAGTCGTTGTACAATTTCAATGGTTTGACAAGCTGAACTCTATCTTGAATGACTTCAATTCTTAAATGGGTCGACTTAACCGTTTTATGATTTTAGTTCTTGGATGAGTTTGAACTTTTCATTGTATGATTTTAATTTTTGGTATTGTCAAGATTCATCAAGGGTGCTGAAATATTTGTCGAAGTTTGTGGAGGTTGCCTTTAATTTGAAGTAATTAAGTAATATATTTATTTTTTTAGTGTAAATTTTCTTTCCTACATTCCTTATTTCATTTTTGATTCCATAGAACATGATATTTTTTTAGATTTCATTTTCTATAGTGTTTGATAAGTTCGTAACTTTCCATGTTCTCGTGTTTTAGTAATATAGATTTTGGATTTTTTTTTGTGGAATATTGGCTACACCAGGTAATCTTTAGTTTCTGAATTTTGGTTCTTTTTGTGGTTGGAAAGCAACACCAGTGAGATAATCTCTATGCCTCTTTTTCCTAATAAACATCATAACCAATTACGCACATTGGAGGTAAGTTTACTAGTTCAATTTGTAGCCAATCACTGGTAGTCTGGTAAGTTATTTGAATATTGGTTTATTGTTGTAGGCGGCATCAGAGAAACAGCTTTTATCAAAGGCAATTTTGTGTTTAATCATTATGTTAGTTAAATCAAATAAAGAAAAAGTGAGAGTATTTGGACTTACTAACCAGAATTTGAAGTCTGAGAAGAATGTATTTGATTTTATGTAGAAAAACAAGTAAGTACTTTTTTATTAGGAGACTATGCTATAGATTTTATGGGGGACAACCCCANTCGAAAGGGGATATTTCAAACTCTAGGACTTGATTTTTTGTCCAATGGGCCTTAACTTACAGTGGAGCTTTTTTCTTTGGAAAGTTTGGATATTTGATTTTAGCTGACTTAGAGTTGAATCNTCGAAAGGGGATATTTCAAACTCTAGGACTTGATTTTTTGTCCAATGGGCCTTAACTTACAGTGGAGCTTTTGTCTTTGGAAAGTTTGGATATTTGATTTTAGCTGACTTAGAGTTGAATCATAATTCATTTTTTTTACTCCGAGTATTTTGTATTGTTGGGCTTTCAGTTGAGTATACTTATAAGACCATTAAGTTGAATGATTTTGTTAAATAATTGAGTGAAAAATGTGTTAATATGTAAAATGATATGGCTAGGCTCTGTATTCAAAGGATATGTAAAATTCTTGAATTTTGTCAAATTCAAAGTCTTAAATTTGGGCAGCTTCAAGTTGAAGCTTGAAAATACAACTTTAAATAGTTTTTAGCAAACTTAAGTATAAAGTAAATTTTTTTATTTTAAAAAAATGTCAAAATTTTTGGCCTACGTGGTTTATTTTGAATTCAATGGATACAATTAATATATANTTTAAATAGTTTTTAGCAAACTTAAGTATAAAGTAAATTTTTTTATTTTAAAAAAATGTCAAAATTTTTGGCTACGTGGTTTATTTTGAGTTCAATGGATACAATTAATATATTTTTTTTTAATGACACTCAAGCTAAAGTTTAAGAATAAAAGGCGATTTTATTAAGCACTGATTTTTGGCCTACATGGGCCTCTTAGGTTACCTGCTGAGAGTTCTGTGTCATTTCATTATCTTTCAATAGGTTTATAACATAATTCTTTTACGAGAGAAACATTTAAAGTCTATTGGTTTATGGCTGATGGTGTTTCACAACCATGTTATGATCATTGAATCAATTTCTTCCCAAAGTAACAACTTTGGATCTTTGGGCTCGAAAGTAGATCTGTAAGGTGTTGGATCTTTCTCTTTCTTTTTAGAAAGATTTTTATGATTTGGGATCATTTAAGGTATTTTGTCCCGTTTAAGGGATAAAACGTTTGAAATGCTTGGAGTTACCATTAATCATGAGAATGAGAATTCGATAAGAGAGATAAGGTTAAAAGTGAAAACCCTAACCTTAGCCAATAAATACAAATATTGGTAATGAAAACCCTAACCTTATGTAAATTATAATAAAGGTTGGAAGTGTAAACCCTAACTTTAGATAATAAAAAAAAATATTAGAAAAAAAAATCCCAACCTTAGATAATAAAAATAAAGGCTAGAAAGAGCAGCATAAGAATAAAACTCTCAAGGGTCTTTACTTTTATTTGTATAAATGGGGAGATATATGTACATTTTTCATAGGCATTAGAAAATAAGAATAGAGCCAAAAAAGGAAGCAAAAATATTTGGGGCCATCGATCCTATAAAAAAATACACTAATTAAAATTTGAGTGTCATTGGGAAACATATCTAACTGTAAGGAGCCTCGATCCGCATGTCTTAAGTTATCTGCTATTCGAGGGTCATAAGTAAACAAATCCAACGATCTAAAGCCTTGATTTGTGTGACTTAAGTTCTTTGTCATGATTGGAGTAGAAATTTCATAGAAATAAGCTTCAAATATTTCAACACTTTAACTTGAAGTTGGTTGAGCTCAAT
>JXCR01144144.1:8504-53414 GCA_002079205.1 Phalaenopsis hybrid cultivar | reverse complement strand
TTTGGTCTTGAAGCATTCTTTTATGAAGATAAGTTTATTAAGTTATGGATGCAGACACTGATTCTTGTAATAGGAAATAAGATGAATAAATAAGCCCTACGTATCTCTTGATGTTTTTTAAATTATATTTGATTGAATTAATTTTTTTTAAAGAACACTCAAAGCATCTCTTGAGGTATTTTGAGCATTTTAAAAACAAATAAGCTTTCAGTTTTATATGATTTAGCTTAACAAAGTACTCTCTTTTTAGACAACTTGGGGGGTGAATCGTCCACAAATATTAGAAGAGAATTGTATCCTCACCTTTCTTATAGGCGCAGGCATCACTTCCAAGGTCTTTTAAAGGAAAAATTATTGCATACTGATACTGCATGCAGAGATGCATGCGGTGTCCGATCTACATCGTAGAAGTGATCTACGGTGAGGATGCAATCAAATTTTTTTTAAAAAATAAAAATAAAAAGTTAAAAGTGGGGCCCACCGAAATACATCATCACCGTAGATCACCGTTATCTACGGTGCAGATCGGACACCGCATGCATCTCTGCATGCGGTGTCCGTATGCAATAATTTTTCCTTTGAAAGAGATGGCAATAATATAATTCACAAAGTTTCTTTTTTTAATACGAAAAGAACAATTTTACTAGATATTCTTGATGCATAAATACATAAGATTGAGAACCAAAGGTAAAAACGAAGTATGTCAAACATGGAAGCTTTTTATTTATCAGGTTTTTGTTTGGTGGTTGAATTTCTTGCAATAGGATAACTAGGATTGTTTTCTTCCAATACCTAATGATATGCATATTATAGATCGATTTAACTTTGAGTGTCACATTGGAATATGCAAGCCTAAAAATGGAATCATTCATATAAATTGTAATGATAGATACTAACAAATAAGGCTAGAAAAACATTGAATAGAAAATTTTGAAGCTCATTGGTGGCACATATTAAGCGATTTACGACTAATTAATTTGAATAAAGTTCTTAAACTATCAATATTTTACAAAGTTACATAATTTTGCGAACTTCGTGGTCTTTGCAGAGGCTCAAACTTTTATTGTTAATGATTTTTGTACCATATAATTGCAATCAAAAAAATTTCAACACTTCAAAATGATTTTTAGGACAAACAAATATATGCAGATATTTGTTATTAGAAAATTTAACTTCCTTGCTAGCTTTCTTTGATTTACAATGCATATTCCTCTTTCATATTAGGAATAAATGATAATTTCATTTAAAATATTGAACTTTGCATGCCCCATTATTGGCCATGCTGGCTTTTCATGTGTATATGAACAAATCTCAAGTAAATATTAGACTATATTTTAAATATGTTTATTATACCAATTTACAGTTTTATAATCTCCCCTTTTTAGGGATGCAAAATGTTCTTTGGAAAATTGCTTAATAAAAGGATAAAAGTTAGCATATTGCCCCCTCAAGATATAACATGTAAATTAAATTTTTCAAAAAAGAAACATAAAAATAATAAAAACAAAAAACAAATATAAATAATTAAAAATATAATTTTATGTTCTAATGACTAAAAATAGTAGCAATAATAAATAAATTTCATTAAGTTTCTTAACATCAGATCCAGAAATTCCTGAACCTAATTGCATGCAGCCTCACCATGATGGACAAATGATGCCATTGATCATTGGGGAAGTTATTGCGACTTTTATCAAGGCGTCTGGAAGTTGAAATGAACTTAGTAGCATGACTTTGGTTGAGACCATGAGGCCTACTTTATGAAGGATATTTTTACCGAGAAACATATACAATGACAAAAAGTGGCAAAAAGGGCTCTTGTCACATCACAGATAGTTTTACTATGAACATATAAGAAGAGAAAATTGCATTTCTTTTATTATAATTACCCTCCATTTGTGGGATGGAATGCCTTAGTTTATTTTGGATTTAATGGGCTTCTATGGAAAATATATAGCGAGTGGCATTGTAATTAGGTTCAGGAATTTAATGTAATATGGTGTTATCTTTTGTCCACTCAAATGGGTGATGAAGCTTTCCAATGGCCCGATTGCTTAGGCCATAATTTGGAGGATTAAAGTTCTAGGTGTCAAGTAAGCCTTGTTTGCCTCCGTTTTTGTTGTGTTCAAATGAGATACTTTTATATTTCCCCCTTTAAGTAGTAACTTTATTAAAAAGTTTTCATCAAGAAAGAGTGAGAGAGAGGTGAGAAGTAGAAGAAATGACAGCAACATAAAAAAAAAGGATTTGAGAGATATCAATAAGAAGGTCTTTGTAAGGTCAATAAGAACAAAAGTCTTTAGAAAATCATACTTTCTCACTTTTTTTAAACCTTAAAATCATACTTTCTCACTTTTCTTAAACCTCAAAAAAGACATGAATACTTCTGACTTATAACCATATACTCAAATGTATTTCTGTTATGTGTACATGCTCACTTCCAAGGGAATGTATTCTATTTGGTTAATGACAGCTTGAGAAGATTGAAGTTCTAGGTGTCAGGTAAGCCTCGTTTGTCTCCACTTTTATTTTGTTCAAATGTGATACTTTTATATTTCTCCCTTTAAACATTAACTTTATTAAATAGTTTTCGTCAAGAAAGAGCGAGAGCGAGGTGAGAAGTAGAAGAAATGACACCGACATAAAAAAGAAAGATGTGAGAGATATCAATAAGAAGATCTTTGTAAGGTAAATAAGAATAAAAGTCCGTAGATATTCATACTTTCTCACTTTGTTAAACCTCAAAAAAGATATTTGAATACTCCCAACTTATAACCATATAGTCAAATGTATTTATGTTATATGTACATGCTCATTTCTAGGGGAATGTATTCTATTTATTTAATCACATCTTGAGGTATACCCAATAATATTTTTTATTAAAAAAACATTTATTATGTTTTTAAGTAAAAAAAAAAGGATATTAAAGATGAAGGAGACCATTTCAATTGGATTCACCTTTTGCATCAAAGATTGATTAGACCAAATGATAGAGGGTTAATTACCATGTCCCAATGAGCAATAGCCTATCAACAAACAACGACCTATGAAATAACATCAACAAATTTTTTGAATCAAAAGTGGAAAAAATTATATATCAAATAACAGGTAAGGAAATATTAGACCAGTGAATATGGTTGAGTTAAGATTTCATGAATCCATTTTTCTAGGTTGTTAGTCCTTTAGTATATTTAGCCACAAATGTAGTCAACTATCTTAGAGTTTTATGTTAGCAATCCATGAGTTGCTTCACCCAAGGGGACTCTATAGACTCTAGGCCAAAGAAATATTCCAACTTAGAATCCTAAGACTTATTTAGGTACGACAAGGTTTAAAATGTGATTTACTCTCATTATAAAGAGGATGTGATGCCCATATGAAAGGAAGGAAAATGTATTTCAATCACAATGGCATTGGCTTGCAATCCTATTTTGGCCAGGGTAACCTTTGAATGTCATAAGAATTATAATCAACAACCTAATCGATATAAATCATATTACCAGTTAGCTAGTGAAAACAATAATATTTCATGATAGACATACAAATGACACAAATACTATATTTCATTGATATGAAGACTATTAATTATTTAGGGATTAAGCTATAATAACATAAGTATAATTTAGCCATGGTTTAATGCTATCCTAGGTATGAAAATCCTTAATGACATTATGTGGATCATAATTGTAATAGAACTTCTAAATTCTAAATATTAACATTTTTTATTTTGCAAATTTAGTTGTAGGCCATGCTCATGAAAAGGAAGATTTTATTATGAAAAAATAGTAAGTTTAGCCTAAATTTTATTTAAGATGGTTGAAAAATTCATTAGATTTTAAGTAGAAAACTTTATTTTTTGCCCTAAAAGCCTACTTATATACCCAGATAAATCATAATTCATTATAAAGTACACAAAATAGCACTTTTGCCCATTTAAAATAAACACATAAATATGAGAGAATAATAAAGAGCTCGGGTACTCCTAGGTCAACAACATATCTCGAGAAGGCAAAATGGCAGTTAGGATCCACATATACAAATCGTTTCTATATCCATACAATAATGGATAATCTAAAATTAAGTTATAAGACACGGACAATTAGCACTTGATCATCATCTAAGATTGATTATGGTCTCCAACTCTGAGGAACCCATGCATAGATCTTATTTATAATACGTACTTTATCCAAAATTCTAAAAACGCATGATGAAATTTAAAACTTATAGGATTAATTACATATACAACATAAATGAACATGCATGTATACAAAACATGCAAACTTAAAATGAGTTATGTTCAGTTCGGGAATTATTTAGCTAGCACCTACAAAAGATAAGATCATGACACTTTTTTTAAGGCTTTTTATTTGGTGAAATTGATCATAATGTAGCATAGCTTAGGTTTTTCTCACATATGAAGAAAATCTACAATTGAGCTGCTAAATTCACTAAGTCCATTTGCAAACATGATCTAAAATGCACCCAAAATGGCAACAAAAAAGAGAAATGATACATTTGATAATTGACTTTAAAGATATAGTCTATTTTAACACATTATCAAATGCACCACACTAAGTGTTTAAAAGACAAATGGTGTGCAAGTTAAACATGATATATTAAACATCTTAATAAATAATTTTCTTGCAAGACAAAGTAAAACTATCTAAACAATTAAGCATATATCAATGTACAACATAAACATAAAATGGTTTAACAACATTCGTCATATAAAATCGTTAATTCAAAGGAAGATACTACCATCTAGATAAAGATAATTTTAAAATATGGGTTTGAAACATTAAACCATGTTTTTACATTATATGAAAAAAAAATACAAACATATGTAAATAACTCACATTTTAATGTACTGCCAAACTAGACGAATTAGATAAAAAAAAAAAAAAAACTATCCAAAGATGAAGATAAAAACAAGGAGATGGGAAAATAATAGTACACAATATGGAATGACCTATGTGTAATCATGTAGGCTTATAACATCACAAAAAACACACACTTATGTAAACCTATGTACTAATTTATCAGCTTAAAATGCAAACACATAAAAAGAAACTCATACATTTTATCTTCATTTTCTCAACACACTAAAGCATAACTTAATGACAAAATTCACATATAAGTTATATTTGATATTGCTAAGGTTGAATTTGAGGTGGTGAAACACATGCAACCAATATATTCATCTCAATATAATGAGTATGAGCTCAATACATGATTAAGTTACTAAAAATCATTGAAGTCTTACCAAAGAACACCTTATGACTAAAAACCTGAACTTCCCAAAATTCACACTTCTGTCGGTATGAACTTCCATCAAAACCCTTAAAGAACTTGAAGTAATCAAATGGATGTTAAGTGATTAGAACGATGGAAACAAAATATGAAACTGAAACATTAAATGATGAGGAAAGTGAGGCTAAACTATAGACCAACTCAAGAAACAAAGAGGTGTAGGAATGCTTCTTAACATATGAGTTTCCACTGAAATTAGCCTAAGCATATAGAATTATAGAGAAACTTAAGGCTCTAGAGGGTGAGAAAGGAGTTTAGAAGCTCATTGCCATGTGTTTGAGGTCATTCTCCATCTCTTCAAGTGCTCCATGCAAAAGTAAAAGAATCTAAGAGTTGGTAGCACATATTCTTTAAGTCTTGGTTCAAATTCCAAAAGAAAGTGTTAGCTTTTCTTTCTCCTCTCCCAGTTTAGCTTCATAGAAAAGGTAATATCTTGTAAGGAAGTTCACTCAAGCTCTTTTTCTAAAAGCTTTGGCACTTGAAATACTCACTAAAATCTCTAACTCTTTTTTATAGCACTCCTCAAAGAAAAACTCTTTCTATAGGTAGATCAACTTCTCCCAAGTGAAAATTTATTGGCCCTATTTAGGCTTAGGAATTTCTATTTTATGCTTTTGGAAGCTTCCCTCTTAAACCCCTATTGGTTGCCGCTAAAAGGAGGCCTGAAACCACTTCTCATTGAACCTTTTTTTCCATACCCACACTTAAATTTTGGCTGAGTGGAGGGAAGAATGAGCTAAAATATTTTTAAAATAAAGTGATAACACTGAGATGTTGCATATATCAGTATGACCAGACTTCAATGAAGAAGTATAGAGAATGGCTTCATAAAATTGAAAAATGGCGCAACGTCCCGCTTGGTGCATAAATAACACATTTTGGCTCCCAAGAATAAGATAATGTGTCATGGTCAATACTAAGCACTGTTTTGAGTAATGGCATTTCTTTCAACTTTGCAAGGCTTCTTATGAAAGTATTAAACCATTTACAATCACATGAAAATTAAGAATGGTCCAAAAGTTTTATAAATACATTCAAACATGATTTTCATAGAAAATAGGTCCCATACATGTGTCATGTTAATAAGACGCAATACACTCATTTTTGATATCTTATTTAAACCTCAACTAATTCAAGTATGAATTGTCTAGATGCTCAAAGTGATCTTGGGTAAACAAGGTGTGATCAACTTATATTAATTAAATGGCCAAGGTGGTTTGACCAAGGATTGTGCTACTTTATAAGAGTCAACTATGTGATTGGGGTGGTCCATCTAAGTAGCATGTGATAAGTTAACTAATAAGTTAGGTGATTGAGGCATTCTAGTTAGATAGAGGTTGGTTAGATAATTTAGGTGATCTAGCTAAATAAAATGCTATTTTATAAGAACTAACCATGTATTCGAGTCTTATTAAGTAAAACATTATAAATTAACTAGGTAAACTAGGTGACTAAGGTATCTTAGTTAAATAATTGCTAGCCAGATAATTTAAGTGATTTAGCTAACTAAAAATCTGTTTGGTAATAGCCCACTATGTGATCGAGGTGGTTTTGTTAAATGAAGCAGCTTAAATAAGCAAACTATACTAATTGACTAAGGTGCCCTAGTTAAATAAAGGTTGGGTAAATGATTTACGTGATTTAGCCAAGCAAAAGGCAATTCAATAAGAACCAACTAGGTGTGTGAAATGGTTCTATTAAAAAAAATTTCATAAATTAATTAGTTAAACTAAGGTGGCTTAATCAACTAAGGCATTTCTCAGTTTATATTTCCTAGATAAAGAAGGTGATCTATCTCTGTAGAACATTTATGACTCCTTTAACCAAGGTGAAGTCAAAGAAAGTAACCAATCTATTACAAATGTGGTAAATAATCAAGAAATAACTTAGAATAATTCACACCATAAATCATGGTTAACCACCACTAGGAATAATCCAATAGATTTTGAAGTGATTCTTACTGGGGAGAGTTATGAATGATCGCTTGAACCATTTTATTAGGTATATCTTGATCAATTAATCAATATTTTTATTTAGGCTTTATTATTTCAAACTAAGGTTATTCACCTAAGTAGAATGAGGCGGTCATACAATTAGAAATATGATCAATATATGTTATGTTGCACTAAATTCAAGTGAAGTCCATGGGAACAGTAGCCTTGCNGGCTCGAAAGTAGATCTGTAAGGTGTTGGATCTTTCTCTTTCTTTTTAGAAAGATTTTTACGATTTGGGACCCNTTTGGATCTTTGGGCTCGAAAGTAGATCTGTAAGGTGTTGGATCTTTCTCTTTCTTTTTAGAAAGATTTTTATGATTTGGGATCATTTAAGGTATTTTGTCCCGTTTAAGGGATAAAACGTTTGAAATGCTTGGAGTTACCATTAATCATGAGAATGAGAATTCGATAAGAGAGATAAGGTTAAAAGTGAAAACCCTAACCTTAGCCAATAAATACAAATATTGGTAATGAAAACCCTAACCTTATGTAAATTATAATAAAGGTTGGAAGTGTAAACCCTAACTTTAGATAATAAAAAAAAATATTAGAAAAAAAAATCCCAACCTTAGATAATAAANAAATACAAATATTGGTAATGAAAACCCTAACCTTATGTAAATTATAATAAAGGTTGGAAGTGTAAACCCTAATTTAGATAATAAAAACAAATATTAGAAAAAAAAATGCCAACCTTAGATAATAAAAATAAAGGCTAGAAAGAGCAGCATAAGAATAAAACTCTCAAGGCTCTTTACTTTTATTTGTATAAGTGGGGAGATATATGTACATTTTTTATAGGCATTACAAAATAAGAATAGAGCCAAAAAAGGAAGCAAAAATATTTGGGGCCATCGATCCTATAAAAAAATACACTAATTAAAATTTGAGTGTCATAGGGAAACATATCTAACTGTAAGGAGCCTCGATCCGCATGTCTTAAGTTATCTGCTATTCGAGGGTCATAAGTAAACAAATCCAACGATCTAAAGCCTTGATTTGTGTGACTTAAGTTCTTTGTCATGATTGGAGTAGAAATTTCATAGAAATAAGCTTCAAATATTTCAACACTTTAACTTGAAGTTGGTTGAGCTCAATCCCCCCCCCTTCCCCCCTCCCACTTTCTTTAAATCTTTTAGTAAAAAGGAAAAAGAAAAATTAAGTGATTAACGAGTTTGCCACATTCTTCGTGTTTCAATTTATCTTGTTGTTGAATGCTCGATTAGACAACTCTAATTTGTGGCCCAATTAAACTTTCCATGTGGCGATTTCAGTTGAACTCTTTTTTTGATGACTTTTATTGTTAGACTAGTTGAATTCTCCCTTAAACCACAGTCTTTGTACAATTTCAATGGTTTGACAAGCTGAACTCTATCTTGAATGACTTCAATTCTTAAATGGGTCGACTTAACCGTTTTATGATTTTAGTTCTTGGATGAGTTTGAACTTTTCATTGTATGATTTTAATTTTTGGTATTGTCAAGATTCATCAAGGGTGCTGAAATATTTGTCGAAGTTTGTGGAGGTTGCCTTTAATTTGAAGTAATTAAGTAATATATTTATTTTTTTAGTGTAAATTTTCTTTCCTACATTCCTTATTTCATTTTTGATTCAATAGAACATGATATTTTTTTAGATTTCATTTTCTATAGTGTTTGATAAGTTCGTAACTTTCCATGTTCTCGTGTTTTAGTAATATAGATTTTGGTTTTTTTTTGTGGAATATTGGCTACACCAGGTAATCTTTAGTTTCTGAATTTTGGTTCTTTTTGTGGTTGGAAAGCAACACCAGTGAGATAATCTCTATGCCTCTTTTTCCTAATAAACATCATAACCAATTACGCACATTGGAGGTAAGTTTACTAGTTCAATTTGTAGCCAATCACTGGTAGTCTGGTAAGTTATTTGAATATTGGTTTATTGTTGTAGGCGGCATCAGAGAAACAGCTTTTATCAAAGGCAATTTTGTGTTTAATCATTATGTTAGTTAAATCAAATAAAGAAAAAGTGAGAGTATTTGGACTTACTAACCAGAATTTGAAGTCTGAGAAGAATGTATTTGATTTTATGTAGAAAAACAAGTAAGTACTTTTTTATTAGGTAGACTATGCTATAGATTTTAGGGGGGACAACCCCATGGTGGCCTTAGTTTAGATAGCAATATAAACAGAGGTCCTCATTGGTTCTTTAGAAAAATCCAGATATGGCAAAGCCTTCAAGGAAAAAGATTTTGACCACAAACCCAAGGATTTAAATATTTGATTCATTTCCCTTCACCTGGAAATAACTGATCGTCTTTATTTGAAAAATCAAGATCCCATTGACTTGAAAATGCGTGAGAGCCTTAATTTAAAATTCTTTAAAACTGGACTTTGTTTGCGGCGTACAACTGTTATAGAGATTTATGAACTGAATTTATTTTTGACAGCTGCTATACAAAATTTTGAAGCTTTTCTAATTAGAGCGGCTGAAATATGCTAATAAGTAGATAGATTGTAAATTTTCATTCCTTCTCTTCTAGTTTGTTTGATTTGTTTAGGATCTCTTGAAACCCTCTTGAACGTTCAAGTTGTTTCTATTTTGAATCATTTTTTTCCTCTAGCTTCAAGTTAGTTATAACAGTGTAGGGCTATAGTCGCTTTATGTTGTTGCTTTGATGTGATGAGAGTTCAGCATTCTTAGATTCTTTTCTCATCCATGCTTGAAAAAGGGAGTTTGCCTTCTGTATGGTAAAATATTGGCTTTATCAGCAGATCCAGTTTGCTCTATCCATTATTGCAAACTTTATCTTGTAGGTCTCAAAGAATGCATGCGTAATGGATATTCATATGTGGATGGAATCGAAGAACTGCTACATGCTTTGAAACAAAACAGCTATGAATTGCATGCCTTCACGAATTATCCTGTCTGGTTAGTTTTACGATTTTATTAACTTGGTTAGCATAAGAAAAATATCTCATCTTTGAGTTTTTATTGTTATTTTATTCTTTGCAGGTTCCAGATGATTGAGGAGAAGCTAGAACTTTCAAAATATTTATCTTGGACGTTTTCTTCTTGTCTGATAGGTACTTTTTGCTTCAGAAAATATTCTTCCTCTTGACAATAATATGACTTTGGAAATGCTTCTATGTATTTTGTCCTAATATTTATTCATATAATAGTAGTCCATCAAATGCAGTGTGTTTGATTATATGATACCTTGCTTAAAAAATCAATTGTTATCTAAAATAATTAATAGTGATTGTGATTTTCTTTTTGGCATTTGTTTTCTCTTTGATATTGTTTTCTTGCATATTTAAGGAAAAAGGAAGCCTGCACCCGATTCATATGCTGAGGTTGTACATCTCCTGAAAGTTGAGCCTAGAAGCTGTATCTTCATTGACGACAGGTTCTTGTCTTCTATAATTACGCTGCCTTTTTCATTTTTTTTTTGATGAGTCTGTTTTGATTGTTCATCAGAACCAAAAGCTTAAGACTTATTCTGTTCTTCGTTTTGTTTAGTATTGAACTTTCTGGCTATTTTGTGNAGTTCTAGGTGTCAAGTAAGCCTTGTTTGCCTCCGTTTTTGTTGTGTTCAAATGAGATACTTTTATATTTCCCCCTTTAAGTAGTAACTTTATTAAAAAGTTTTCATCAAGAAAGAGCGAGAGAGAGGTGGGAAGTAGAAGAAATGACTGCAACATAAAAAAAAAAGGATTTGAGAGATATCAATAAGAAGGTCTTTGTAAGGTCAATAAGAACAAAAGTCTTTAGAAAATCATACTTTCTCACTTTTCTTAAACCTTAAAATCATACTTTCTCACTTTTCTTAAACCTCAAAAAAGACATATGAATACTTCTGACTTATAACCATATACTCAAATGTATTTTTGTTATGTGTACATGCTCACTTCCAAGGGAATGTATTCTATTTGTTTAATGACAGCTTGAGAAGATTGAAGTTCTAGGTGTCAGTTAAGCCTCATTTGTCTCCACTTTTATTTTGTTCAAATGTGATACTTTTATAATTCTCCCTTTAAATAGTAACTTTTTTAAATAATTTTCATCAAGAAAGAGCGAGAGCGAGGTGAGAAGTAGAAGAAATGACACCCACATAAAAAAGAAAGATGTGAGAGATATCAATAAGAAGATCTTTGTAAGGTAAATAAGAATAAAAGTCCTTAGAGAATCACACTTTCTCACTTTTTTAAACCTCAAAAAAGACATTTGAATACTCCCAACTTATAACCATATACTCAAATGTATTTCTGTTATATGTACATGCTCATTTCTAGGAGAATGTATTCTTTTTATTTAATCACATCTTGAGGTATACCCAATAATATTTTTTATTAAAAAAACATTTACTGTGTTTTAAAGTAAAAAAAAAAGGATATTAAAGACGAAGGAGACCATTTCAATTGGATTCACCTTTTGCATCAAAGATTGACTAGACCAAATGATAGAGGGTTAGTTACCATGTCCCAATGAGCAATAGCCTATCAACAAACAAAGACCTATGAAATAACATCAACAAATTTTTTGAATCAAAAGTGGAAAAAATTACATAAATATTAGACCAGTGGATTTGGTTTATGCTAGCAATCCATGAGTTGCTTCACTTAAGGGGACTCTATAGACTCTAGGCCAAAGAAATATTCCAACTTAGAATCCTAAGACTTATCCAGGTACTACAAGGTTTAAAATGTGTTTTACTCTCATTATAAAGATGATATGATGCCCATATGAAAGGAAGGAAAATGTATTTCAATCACAATGGCATTGGCTTGCAATCCTATTTTGGCTAGGATAACCTTTAAATGTCCTAAGAATTATAATTAACAACTTAATCGATATAAATCGTATAACTAGTTAGGTAGTGAAAACAATAATATTTCATGATAGACATACAAATGACCCAAATACTATATTTCATTGATATGAAGACTATTAATTATTTAGGGATTAAGCTATAATAACATAAGTATAATTTAGCCATGGTTTAATGCTATCATAGGTATGAAAATCCTTAAAGACATTATGTGGATTTATAATTGTAATAGAACTTTTAAATTCTAAATATTAACATTTTTCNAAGCGATTTACGACTAATTAATTTGAATAAAGTTCTTAAACTATCAATATTTTACAAAGTTACATAATTTTGTGAACTTCGTGATCTTTGCAGAGGCTCGAACTTTTATTGTTAATGATTTTTGTACCATATAATTGCAAGCAATAAAATTTCAACACTTCAAAACCATTTTTAGGACAAATAAATATGTACAGATTTTTGTTATTAGAAAATTTAACTTCCTTGCCAGCTTTCTTTGATTTACAATGCATATTCCANAAGCGATTTACGACTAATTAATTTGAATAAAGTTCTTAAACTATCAATATTTTACAAAGTTACATAATTTTGCGAACTTCGTGGTCTTTGCAGAGGCTCAAACTTTTATTGTTAATGATTTTTGTACCATATAATTGCAATCAAAAAAATTTCAACACTTCAAAATGATTTTTAGGACAAACAAATATATGCAGATATTTGTTATTAGAAAATTTAACTTCCTTGCTAGCTTTCTTTGATTTACAATGCATATTCCTCTTTCATATTAGGAATAAATGATAATTTCATTTAAAATATTGAACTTTGCATGCCCCATTATTGGCCATGCTGGCTTTTCATGTGTATATGAACAAATCTCAAGTAAATATTAGACTATATTTTAAATATGTTTATTATACCAATTTACAGTTTTATAATCTCCCCTTTTTAGGGATGCAAAATGTTCTTTGGAAAATTGCTTAATAAAAGGATAAAAGTTAGCATATTGCCCCCTCAAGATATAACATGTAAATTAAATTTTTCAAAAAAGAAACATAAAAATAATAAAAACAAAAAACAAATATAAATAATTAAAAATATAATTTTATGNAATCTCCCCTTTTTAGGGATGCAAAATGTTCTTTGGAAAATTGCTTAATAAAAGGATAAAAGTTAGCATATTACCCCCTCAAGATATAACATGTAAATTAAATTTTTCAAAAAAGAAATATAAAAAAAATAAAAACAAAAAACAAATATAAATAATTAAAAATATAATTTTATATTCTAATGACTAAAAATAGTAGCAATAATAAATAAATTTCATTAAGTTTCTTAACATCAGATCCAGAAATTCCTGAACCTAATTGCATGCAGCCTCACCATGATGGACAAATGATGCCATTGATCATTGGGGAAGTTATTGCGACTTTTATCAAGGCGTCTGGAAGTTGAAATGAACTTAGTAGCATGACTTTGGTTGAGACCATGAGGCCTACTTTATGAAGGATATTTTTACCGAGAAACATATACAATGACAAAAAGTGGCAAAAAGGGCTCTTGTCACATCACAGATAGTTTTACTATGAACATATAAGAAGAGAAAATTGCATTTCTTTTATTATAATTACCCTCCATTTGTGGGATGGAATGCCTTAGTTTATTTTGGATTTAATGGGCTTCTATGGAAAATATATAGCGAGTGGCATTGTAATTAGGTTCAGGAATTTAATGTAATATGGTGTTATCTTTTGTCCACTCAAATGGGTGATGAAGCTTTCCAATGGCCCGATTGCTTAGGCCATAATTTGGAGGATTAANAAATTGCATTTCTTTTATTATAATTACCCTCCATTTGTGGGATGGAATGCCTTAGTTTATTTTGGATTTAATAGGCTTCTATGGAAAATATATAGCGAGTGGCATTGTAATTAGGTTCAGGAATTTAATGTAATGTGGTGTTATCTTTTGTCCACTCAAATGGGTGATGAAGCTTTCCAATGGCCCATTGCTTAGGCCATAATTTGGAGGATTAGAGTTCTAGGTGTCAAGTAAGCCTTGTTTGCCTCCGTTTTTGTTGTGTTCAAATGAGATACTTTTATATTTCCCCCTTTAAGTAGTAACTTTATTAAAAAGTTTTCATCAAGAAAGAGTGAGAGAGAGGTGAGAAGTAGAAGAAATGACAGCAACATNGTTCAAATGAGATACTTTTATATTTCCCCCTTTAAGTAGTAACTTTATTAAAAAGTTTTCATCAAGAAAGAGCGAGAGAGAGGTGGGAAGTAGAAGAAATGACTGCAACATAAAAAAAAAAGGATTTGAGAGATATCAATAAGAAGGTCTTTGTAAGGTCAATAAGAACAAAAGTCTTTAGAAAATCATACTTTCTCACTTTTTTTAAACCTTAAAATCATACTTTCTCACTTTTCTTAAACCTCAAAAAAGACATGAATACTTCTGACTTATAACCATATACTCAAATGTATTTCTGTTATGTGTACATGCTCACTTCCAAGGGAATGTATTCTATTTGGTTAATGACAGCTTGAGAAGATTGAAGTTCTAGGTGTCAGGTAAGCCTCGTTTGTCTCCACTTTTATTTTGTTCAAATGTGATACTTTTATATTTCTCCCTTTAAACATTAACTTTATTAAATAGTTTTCGTCAAGAAAGAGCGAGAGCGAGGTGAGAAGTAGAAGAAATGACACCGACATAAAAAAGAAAGATGTGAGAGATATCAATAAGAAGATCTTTGTAAGGTAAATAAGAATAAAAGTCCGTAGATATTCATACTTTCTCACTTTGTTAAACCTCAAAAAAGATATTTGAATACTCCCAACTTATAACCATATAGTCAAATGTATTTATGTTATATGTACATGCTCATTTCTAGGGGAATGTATTCTATTTATTTAATCACATCTTGAGGTATACCCAATAATATTTTTTATTAAAAAAACATTTATTATGTTTTTAAGTAAAAAAAAAAGGATATTAAAGATGAAGGAGACCATTTCAATTGGATTCACCTTTTGCATCAAAGATTGATTAGACCAAATGATAGAGGGTTAATTACCATGTCCCAATGAGCAATAGCCTATCAACAAACAACGACCTATGAAATAACATCAACAAATTTTTTGAATCAAAAGTGGAAAAAATTATATATCAAATAACAGGTAAGGAAATATTAGACCAGTGAATATGGTTGAGTTAAGATTTCATGAATCCATTTTTCTAGGTTGTTAGTCCTTTAGTATATTTAGCCACAAATGTAGTCAACTATCTTAGAGTTTTATGTTAGCAATCCATGAGTTGCTTCACCCAAGGGGACTCTATAGACTCTAGGCCAAAGAAATATTCCAACTTAGAATCCTAAGACTTATTTAGGTACGACAAGGTTTAAAATGTGATTTACTCTCATTATAAAGAGGATGTGATGCCCATATGAAAGGAAGGAAAATGTATTTCAATCACAATGGCATTGGCTTGCAATCCTATTTTGGCCAGGGTAACCTTTGAATGTCATAAGAATTATAATCAACAACCTAATCGATATAAATCATATTACCAGTTAGCTAGTGAAAACAATAATATTTCATGATAGACATACAAATGACACAAATACTATATTTCATTGATATGAAGACTATTAATTATTTAGGGATTAAGCTATAATAACATAAGTATAATTTAGCCATGGTTTAATGCTATCCTAGGTATGAAAATCCTTAATGACATTATGTGGATCATAATTGTAATAGAACTTCTAAATTCTAAATATTAACATTTTTTATTTTGCAAATTTAGTTGTAGGCCATGCTCATGAAAAGGAAGATTTTATTATGAAAAAATAGTAAGTTTAGCCTAAATTTTATTTAAGATGGTTGAAAAATTCATTAGATTTTAAGTAGAAAACTTTATTTTTTGCCCTAAAAGCCTACTTATATACCCAGATAAATCATAATTCATTATAAAGTACACAAAATAGCACTTTTGCCCATTTAAAATAAACACATAAATATGAGAGAATAATAAAGAGCTCGGGTACTCCTAGGTCAACAACATATCTCGAGAAGGCAAAATGGCAGTTAGGATCCACATATACAAATCGTTTCTATATCCATACAATAATGGATAATCTAAAATTAAGTTATAAGACACGGACAATTAGCACTTGATCATCATCTAAGATTGATTATGGTCTCCAACTCTGAGGAACCCATGCATAGATCTTATTTATAATACGTACTTTATCCAAAATTCTAAAAACGCATGATGAAATTTAAAACTTATAGGATTAATTACATATACAACATAAATGAACATGCATGTATACAAAACATGCAAACTTAAAATGAGTTATGTTCAGTTCGGGAATTATTTAGCTAGCACCTACAAAAGATAAGATCATGACACTTTTTTTAAGGCTTTTTATTTGGTGAAATTGATCATAATGTAGCATAGCTTAGGTTTTTCTCACATATGAAGAAAATCTACAATTGAGCTGCTAAATTCACTAAGTCCATTTGCAAACATGATCTAAAATGCACCCAAAATGGCAACAAAAAAGAGAAATGATACATTTGATAATTGACTTTAAAGATATAGTCTATTTTAACACATTATCAAATGCACCACACTAAGTGTTTAAAAGACAAATGGTGTGCAAGTTAAACATGATATATTAAACATCTTAATAAATAATTTTCTTGCAAGACAAAGTAAAACTATCTAAACAATTAAGCATATATCAATGTACAACATAAACATAAAATGGTTTAACAACATTCGTCATATAAAATCGTTAATTCAAAGGAAGATACTACCATCTAGATAAAGATAATTTTAAAATATGGGTTTGAAACATTAAACCATGTTTTTACATTATATGAAAAAAAAATACAAACATATGTAAATAACTCACATTTTAATGTACTGCCAAACTAGACGAATTAGATAAAAAAAAAAAAAAACTATCCAAAGATGAAGATAAAAACAAGGAGATGGGAAAATAATAGTACACAATATGGAATGACCTATGTGTAATCATGTAGGCTTATAACATCACAANCCTAAAAGCCTACTTATATGTGTGAACCCAGATAAAACATAATCCATTATAAAGTACACAAAATAGCACATGTGCCCATTTAAAATAAATACATAAATATGAGAGAATAATAAAGAGCTCGGGTACTCCTAGGTCAACAACATATCTCAAGAAGGCAAAATGGTAGTTAGGGTCCACATATACAAATTGTTTCTATATCCATACAATAATGGATAATCTAAAATTAACTTATAAGGCACGAACAATTAGCACTTGATCATCATCTAAGATTGATTTTGGTCTCCCACTTTGAGGAACCCATGCATAGATCTTATTTATAATACATACTTTATCCCAAATTCTAAAAATGCATGATGAAATCTAAAACTTATAGGATTAATTACATATAAAACATAAATTAGCATGCATGTATGCAAAACATGCAAACTTAAAATGAGTTATGTTCAGTTCAGGAATTATTTAGCTAGCACCTACAAAAGATAAGATCATGACACTTTTTTTAAGGCTTTTCCTTTGGTGAAATTGATCATAATGTAGCATAACTTTGGTTTTTCTCACATCTGTAGAAAATCTACAATTGAGCTACTAAATTCACTAAAACCATTTGCAAACATGATCTAAAATGCACCCAAAATGGCAACAAACAAGAGAAATGATACATTTGATATTTGACTTTAAAGATATAGTCTATTTTAACACATTATCAAATGCACCGCACTAAGTGTTTAAAAGGCAAATGGTGTGCAAGTTAAACATCATATATTAAACATCTTAATAAATAATTTTCTTGCAAGTCAAAGTATAACTATCTAAACAATTAAGCATATATCAATGTACAAAATAAACATAAAATGGTTTAACAACATTGGTCATATAAAATCACTAATTCAAAGGAAGATACTACCATATAGATAAAGATAATTTTAAAATATGGGTTTGAAACATTAAACCATGTTTTTACATGATATGAAAAAAAAATACAAACATATGTAAATAACTCACATACTAATGTACACTAATGAAACACAACCAATGTGCCAAACTAGACGAATTGATTAAGAAAAAACTATCCAAATATGAAGATAAAAACAAGGAGATGGGAAAATAATAGTACACAATATGGAATGATCTATGTGTAATTATGTAGGCTTATAACATCACACAAAACACACACTTATGTAAACCTATGTACTAATTTATCAGCTTAAAATGCAAACACATAAAAAGAAACACATACATTTTATCTTCATTTTTTCAACACACTAAAGCATAACTTAATGACAAAATTCACATGTAAGTTATATTTGATATTGCTAAGGTTGAATTTGAGGTGGTGAAACACATGTAACCAATATATTCATCTCAATATAATGAGTATGAGCTCAATACATGATTAAGTTACTACAAAATCATTGAAGTCTTACCAAAGAAAACCTTATGACTAAAAACCTAAACTTCCCAAAATTCACATTTATGTGGGTATGAACTTCCATCAAAACCCTTAAAGAACTTGAAGCAATCAAATGGATGTCAAGTGATTAGAACCATGGAAACAAAACATGATACTGAAACATTAAATGATGAGGAAAGTGAGGCTAAATTATAGAGCAACTCAAGAAACAAAGAGGTGTAAGAATGCTTCTTAACTTATGGGTTTCCATTGAAATTAGTCTAAACATATAGACTTATTGAGAAACTTAAGGTTCTAGATGGATGGGAGGTGAGAAAGGAGTTTAGAAGTTCATTGCCATGTGTTTGAGGCAATTCTCCATCTCTCCAAGTGCTCCATGCAAATGTAAAAGAATCTAAGAGTTGGTAGCACATATTCTTCAAGTCTTGGTTCAAATTCCAAAAGAAAGTGTTAGCTTTTCTTTCTCCTCTCCCTGTTTATCTTCAAGGAAAAGGTAATATCTTCTAAGGAAGTTCACTCAAGCTCTTTTTCTAAAAGTTTTGGCACTTGAAATACTCACTAAAATCTAACTCTTTTTTATAGCACTCCTCAAAGAGAAATTCTTTCTATAGGTAGATCAACTTCTCCCAATTGAAAATTTATTGGCCCTATTTAGCCTTAGGAATTTCTATTTTATGCTTCTGAAAGCTTCCCTCTTAAACCCCTATTGGTTGCCGCTAAAAGGAGGCCTGAAACCACTTCTCATTGAACCTTTTTTTTATACCCATGCTTAAATTTTGGCTGAGTGGAGGGAAGAATGAGCTAAAATATTTTTAAAACAACAAAGTGATAATACTGAGATGTTGCATATATCAGTATGACCAGGCTTCAATGAAGAAGTATAGAGAATGGCTCCATAAAATTGAAAAATGGCGCAACGTCTCGCTTGGTTCATAAATAACACATTTTGGCTCTCAAGAATAAGATAATGTGTCATGGTCAATACTAAGCACTGTTTTGAGTAATGTCATTTCTTTCAACTTTGCAAGGCTTCTTCTGGAAGTATTAAACCATTTACAATCACATGAAAATTAAAAATGGTCCAAAAGTTTTATAAATACATTCAAACATGATTTTCATAGAAAAATATGTAAATAAATAGGTCCCATACATGTGTCATGTTAATAAGACACAATACACTCATTTTTTATATCTTATTTAAACCTCAACTAATTCAAGTATGAATTGTCTAGATGCTCAAAGTGATCTTGGGTAAACAAGGTGTGATCAACTTATATTAATTAAATGGCCAAGGTGGTTTGACCAAGGATTGTGCTACTTTATAATAGTCAACTATGTGATTGGGGTGGTCCATCTAAGTAGCATGTGATAAGTTAACTAATAAGCTAGGTGATTGAGGCATTCTAGTTAGATAGAGGTTGGTTAGATAATTTAGGTGATCTAGCTAAATAAAATGCTAATTTTGTAAGAACTAACCAGGTATTCAAGCCTTATTAAGTAAAACATTATAAATTAACTAAGTAAACTAGGTGACTAAGGTATCTTAGTTAAATAATTGCTAGCCAGATAATTTAAGTAATTTAGCTAACTAAAAATCTATTTGGTAATAACCCACTATGTGATCGAGGTGGTTTTGTTAAATGAAGCAGCTTAAATAAGCAAACTATACTAATTGACTAAGGTGTCCTAGTTAAATAGAGGTTGGGTAAATAATTTACGTGATTTAGCCAAGCAAAAGACAATTCAATAAGAACCAACTAGGTGTGTGAAATGGTTCTATTAAAAAAAAGTTTCATAAATTAATTAGGTAAACTAAGGTGGCTTAATCAACTAAGGCATTTCTCAGTTTATATTACCTAGATAAAGAATGTGATCTATCTCTGTAGAACATTTACGACTCCTTTAACCAAGGTGAAGTCAAAGAAAGTAACCAATCTATTACAAATGTGGTAAATAATCAAGAAATAACTTAGAATAATTCACACCATAAATCATGGTTAACCCCCACTAGGAATAATCCAACAGATTTTCAAGTGATTCTTACTGGGGAGAGTTATGAATGATCGCTTGAACCATTTTATTAGGTATAACTTGATCAATCAATCAATCTTTTTATTTAGGCTTTATTATTTCAAACTAAGGTTATTCACCTAATTAGAATGTGGCGGTCATACAATTAGAAATATGATCAATATATGTTATGTTGCACTAAATTCAAGTGAAGTCCATAGGAACAGTAGCCATGTCACTGTATTATGAATACTTTTGTTAATCTTGACCCAATACTAAGGCTTAACAAAAAAAAGAGGTTATCAAATGATGAAGTTGATAAGAAATTTAACCAAGATGTTGGTATAGTATATTATAAACTAAATTATACTCTTGGATAGTTATCAACTTTATTGTGGCATAAATAAGTTTTGATGATTTGGACCCAACATAAAATCTCAACCAGAAATGAGATTTTCATGTGGTGCATATGGTCAATTACAAGTAGCATTTCAAATGATAATATTTAACTTTCACCATAGAAACTCACTAAGAAATTTTAATTATCCTTGAATTTTATATTCATATAGTGGGATAACTTGGCTTAGGGATTGCTCATNATGGTCAATTACAAGTAGCATTTCAAATGATAATATTTAACTTTCACCATAGAAACTCACTAAGAAATTTTATTTATCTTTGAATTTTATATTCATATAGTGGGATAACTTGGCTTAGGGATTGCTCACTATAACAATGTTGTTTGGCAATCCAAAATCAAAGCATGGTTTCATAAAAAAAGTACTCCACTATATAGGAAATATAAGTTTTCCATAGTAGAGTGGGCTTACATGATATTGAAAAAGCTTACCATAACATGTGGTGATCTTGTTTTCCCTTATTTTAACTCTAGCAACTATATAGGTTTTGATAATCTAAACCTGACACAAAGGCCCAACCAGAAAGTTATCTCTCTATAATAAAATATGTCTTTCTTATAAGAATGGATTTAGATGATAGAGGAAACATTTACCTTAAAATGAGCTAATCTTATCTTCCCATTTTTTGGCTAAATTATTGACTTTAGTAGGAAGGATATCAAAATGTTTTGATTATTCAAACTTAAGGGAAAAACCTGACTGATAAATGTAGACATACAAAAGAAGTATACGACTCTTTTTCTTGGTTATTGAAAGGATCAAAACCTTAAGATAGCAGAGAAATTTTTTTAACATATAAAGATATTATCTCAATTCTTTTTTTCAAGTTCATGACATCAATGAGATATTTATGGGTTTGTTTATATAGACCAAGCACAAAAGCTTAATTAGAAAATGAGGACAATATGAACCTTCTTTACTTGGAATTCAATATGATTGAATCCTTATAGTAGAAAGAACTATTATCATAACACATTGTCATCTTTATCTAACCCTATTTACATCTAGCCTTTAAATGAAGACTTTAAGGGATGAATAAGACCAAATATGTGATATCATCAATATGGTCTTATCATCAAGAATTTTATCAAAGTCAAGACCACAAACATAGTATGAGATTTTTAGGTTTTGAGGGAAATGTGAGTTTCCTTGGGTATGAGTTCATAACTTTGAACTCATATGAAGGGAATGAAATTAGTTTCTAATCTCTCATTCGATTTAACAACCCAAGTGACTAATAAAGTTTAAGGATTTTGCTTATTTGGACATAATTTAAATTCCTACCAAAAAATGTTTTACATAAGAGAAATATGAGCTTTCTTTCATTTTTAAATCATTTTAGAAGACTAGATCCATATATTAGAGAAAATGTTTAGCATAAAATAATTTCATCTTATCGCCTCTTTTATTTATTACAAATAGTTAGCAATTGTTTTATCAAGAAAATGTATGATTTTTGTTGAAAAATAATAATTAGAACACACAACATAATCAAAAGTATGATAACACATGATATATACTTTTATTGGTTGAACTGGAATATAACCAAATTGAGGTCTAATATGTCAACCGTTATACACTTTAATAAGAGAATAGACTTATGTATCATTTTTCTTCAAATGTATCATATTGGTAGGCATACATTAAATGACAAGCAACTGCATTGATCAACAAGCAAGCTTCTCTTCATAAACCTTTCCAATCATAAAAGATCCCACCTGAGTCAGATCAAAATTTGCTTGTCTGTGGTAATGAATGACAATATATTGGCATAAAACTAACACTAAATATCTGATTACAAATTCTTTTTTGGTTTTACTAGTTTTATCATGAACGTTGATCATAAGAGCTCAGTGTAATTCTAGGTTGTCCTGGGCCTATAGCTTTAGCTCTTCCAGGCTATCCAAATCTTCTAATTGAAGGTATTTATTCTAATAATTACTAATATTGTTACTCAAAACAATTTGTAATGAAAGCAATTTAGCTTTTAATGGAAGGATTTCCTTGGACTTGAAAGTCGGTGCATTAGGGGTAAAACTTGTTGGTGTATGATATATAGTACAATATGCTCACAACGGTTTTGGGAGCTTATCAAGCCATTCCTTCTTATTAGTATGAAGAAAAATCATAATGAGGCTTTTGAAAAATTTATTAAAAGCTTCAACCAAAATTTTTTCTCTTGGATTTTAAATAGTGGAAGAACATTAGTCAATAAGTTATGAGGCATATATACTAATCTTTATATTTTTAAAGTTTGAGCCATTAATAGATATGATTCAACATGACACACCAAATTAATATACAATATAATTCTTGAGAAAAGACAACATATTATTTTGCTTTACTTCTCTTAAATAAATGGGTTTCATCCATTTAAAGAAATAATTAGTGGCTATAGGAATAAACTTATTTCTTTTAGAGGATGGAGGGTCAATGACCCTTATTATATTAGTTCCCTATGTCTCTACTGGCCATAATTCTGTTATATGATGTAGTGCATTTGGAGGCTAATGCAGAGCTGAGCTTAAAATTTGACGATGATGACATCTATTAGTATATTTCATATAATCAAGGGCCATCAAAGCCCAAGTCTCTTAATATTTATTTTTTATCATAGGGCCAACTGATGGGACCCACATTTACCCTCATCTACTTCAAAGATGAATTTGTAAGCTTCATCTTATTCAATATAGCATAATCACATCTCATCAAATGAGTGTCAATATAATTTATCATTCATAATGGAGAGCAATGAAACTCTCTTTTAAATTTTGGCATCTTGGAGTGATCATCAAAGACTCTCCCTTTTATCAAGTATATAATGATGGTTTGATGCCAATCATTATTCAAATCTTCTAAAGCCATAAGAACTTCACCCTATTCACCTAAAGAGTTAGCCTTAGATATATCCTTATATGTTGGTGACATGACCATCTTAGATTACCTCAATTGGGGCTTGATATCTCTCCGGCCTGGAGAAAACATCACCTTATCATTAAGATAACATGACATCTTAACTAATTTCAAATTAGTGATGTTTTGTTGCAAAGTCATGGCTAGCTTATGGTAAAAAAAATACCAATCTTAGAGGACTTTATACTTCAACATCACCTGTCCAATCACAACTTGAGATTCATCAAATATTTTGATATTCTTCATATTTATTTAGATAATAGTTTCTAACCCTAAAATTAAGGCTTCATAGTCAATCTTATTATTTCTATGTGGCTCTATCAAACTATAAAAATGAAAAAGAATATCATATTTGGAGATACAAAAAATTAAACCAATTTTAGCTTCCATTTCTGGGAGAGCTCCTGATGAGTTTTCTTTCAAGGAAGATGCTTCATTGAAGCATCATTCTCATTATATGAAATCATTGATTAATATATGCTCATTCGAATCGAAAGCTCATCATTAATATTATTCTGTGCCAATAATGCTTCCATTGACTCATCCAATGCTATAATATATAGAATATGGGGTACTCCTAGGTTTGGATCAAAATACCTTCTTGGCTAAGGTGATAAAAGGCTGTCATAAACCTGATAGATTTGAAATGGATGTCTTAAATAATATAAGCTTTCCTTGAAGGAAGCAGAATTGGGTTAGTCTCTTAGAGAGTTCCATGCCTATGATGACTTTGATCTTATTGGGATCAATCTTTTTGCCCCTATGACAGACAATAATGCCAAAATAATATCTTAAAATATTCCAAATGTGCACTTTTGTGGATTAAATTTAAAACCACATTACATGAAAATTTAAAAATAACTGTCATACGTAAATATGATCCTTGTATGTATGCCTTTTAATCACCACATTATTAATATTATATTCCACTTGAAGTTGTAATAAATTGTCAAAAATGTGTGTCATAGTGCACTAATAATTTTCCTTAACATGTTCAAACCGAAAGGCATGATTTTATAGTAGAATCACCAGTGGGGGTGCATAATGCCATATGCTGCTCTTATTCTAAACCATCCATATTTGGTTATACCTAAATAGACCATTCATAAAAGATAACATTCCATTAAATGAAGTGACATTAATCTTAATTCAAGAATTATTAAAGGAAATACATCATTTAAATATCATTCTTATGCTTTAAAGTTCATAAAATGGGATATCAAGGATTAGGGGCATCATTTAAATAGGGGCACTTCTTACATCCAAGCTAGATTAGGCAATATAAGAACACAAAATGATCCTAATAAAGACATATATCCAAAGATAGAAAATGAATTGTCATACTAGAGGATATTTTCTTCTATGGACTAATCATCATAAGATATTGTCTTCTCAGTCTATTTAGTTAGGAAGGTAATTGACCTCATGTATCTTAGGTTCTTTATCTGTAACCCATGAGTTATGCCTTTCCTAATACTTTATGCAATTAGCTCAAGGTTTAGAATACAACTAATTAATCTCATCATAAGAGTAATGAAATACCCATATGAAAGGACAAGAAAGGTAGTCTGATCCCTAGAATCTCAACTACTTGACATTGGCTTATAATTCTGTTTGTGTAAGGACAACCACTAAATACCCTAATTATTCAAAAATCACTTAATTGATATATAACACGTGTCCAATAAGGTAGTAAAAGTAAGGATACCTCTTATGTGACATGTAACTGATGCAATATTATCTTTCTTTAATATGGAGAATCTTTTACTCATGCAGAGGTTAGGCTATGACATGAAAATAATCCATCATTCGTTTAATGTTAAAGGAAATTCACTATTATGATAAGCACATAATGCCCAAAAGGTGAAATGTGAATTACAACCATAATAAGAATTTTCAATTTCAAATATTAAATATTTTAACTTTATAAATTTTGTTGTAGGACAAGCATATGAAAAGAAAGATTTTATTATACAAATTCAGGAAACATAACTTAAATTTTTAACTAAGATGTTTGGAAAAATTATTATATCTTAACTTGAAAACTAATTTTTTATTCCAAGCCTACTTGTATGCATGAGTGCAAATAATTTTTTTTTTCTAATTAATCTAATCATGCTAAGAAGTAGACTTCACTAGTCATAGCCCAAAATATTCTGAGCAAGTGGTGTGCATCAATGTTAACAGTAATGAATGACCTTGACATCCTAAGAGAGGGGTAAAATGGAGTTTTGAAAAAAAATTTGATTACTAGAGATATTTTAATGATATTTTATAAGAATACTTCCNATATTTTAATGCTATTTTATAAGAATACTTTTTAACAAAAAATTTAAGAACTTTCAAGTAGATACCAAGATGCCACAAGTGCAGATAAATGGAATAATAAACACATTATTTTTAGGTGGTTTGACCAACCATGCCTACATCCATGCCAAACAACTTTTGGGCTAGAAATCCAATAAATGTGAGATTACCAACAAACCTCACTTTTTAAAATTAAAGAAGATTCGTATAACCTAATTACTCCCTTACATGGGCAAGTACAACCCAATCTAAATACAATAATTTTTTACTAAGTCATATTGCTTAGATATTGAATAAAAGATATATAAATTTAATAGATTATACAAGATCCAAAAGTTTAACAATAAAATGATATAACAATAATTTGAGGTAAATTTTCAAAGTTTTGATAATCACCTCTAAACTTATAAATGGATGTAAATTTTACTCACTATAAAATAAATTTATATTTTGACTTATTTAATAATTTTATTATGATTTTAAGTTGAAAAAAATAATCTCATTGATTTTATAGATATTCTTAATATTAATTAACTTTAGAAAATGGATCTATATTAAAATAAGATAACTTACATATTAATTTTATGAATGAAGAAATTTGTCCATATAAAACAACCTATGCACCTAAAAATGTAGTTCATCCACAAATAATGATTTTCATGAAATAAAAAAGATGAAAAGCATAACAAGAATAGAAAAATATTTGAAAATTAGAAAAAAAAATTAAAGACTTCATAAGAGTTGGCTCGATTAAGTTCGTAGAGGCTTCCAAACCAAGAAATGTAATCTTTCACAAATATGAAGAGCACTTGTAATAGAAATATGAACTATCATCTTAAATTTTTTTCTTAAAAATAAAGAAGAAATAGGAGAGTATAATAAAAAATATGAATTTAGAATTAAAGTCCAACTTTTAGATGAAGAAAGAGGGCTATTTATTTACAAGTAGTGATTTTAAGTCAATTTTAATGCATGATACTATTGTAACATTATTTTATTAAATAGTTGTATAATAATCAATAAAATAAAAAAATAATTTTATTAAGATATTATTACATTCAAATGGCTAGATAACATCTAGACAAATTAGAAATGTCAAACAAAACTTAAATAGTTCCAAGTGGGTGTATAATTACTAGCTAGGGCAGTGGAAAAGTGTTGATATTGAAAAAATCTTATTCAATTGAATTATACTTCCAAGTGGATCACAAAACATATCAAATGGCATCTAAATAAGCCAATAAATCATTTGAGGTAAATTAAAGTTTACTATTCTATAACTGAACAAGATATTGATAGAAATGTTTTATAATTTTTGTGATAATTCTTAAATATCTTAATTAATTTTCAATAATATTAATTCATTGATTTAAAAGCTAATAAAAACCTTAGATAAAATAATATAAAATAAAACTTTTGCTTTACTATCCCAATCATATTCTTCTTATGAATTTAGTATTAGGCATGAAGCATTTAAGAAAATATTAAAATTATGATACTTTCAACTAAATTTTAAAAAAAGTTAAGATAACATTTAATTTTATTGGTCTTAATTACTGATTAATTAAGTGAATGTATTTAATCGTGAGAAAAGAATAAATCATGCAAAAAAGTTCTTATCTTCTAGCTTGAGCTCTAAACTATTCGTCTTGATCCATCTTATGTTCTTCTATGTTCAAATCTTAATCTAATTTTTGATTTGCATATTCATAAAATTATTGCACCCCAAAAATTTAATTCATACCTTAGATCATTCATTCATATGTTTTTTAACATCTAAATTAATAGAGTAAATTATAAGGTTCATAAAGCCAATAGACACTTCCCATCTTCTAATTAAGATTTTTCAGGAAGTAGTTAATCCCCAAAAGGGAAGGACCTTATTTGTAGTTAGGGGTTTCTATCTAATAGTTTTGAGTCTTCTGAGCAAGACTTAAATGAGTTCTTATATTATCCCTACTAGGAAAACCATCATAGTAGGATATTAGGGAGTGCCCATAGGTATGCTAGATGATCTTGATTTTTTTCTTCTACTTTTTATACTATTGTACCATAAGAGGTGTTGTTCATAGTACATGCTATTACTTTTAAATTTTATTATTAGAAGTAATTTATACATGTGCATTAGCACCATCTATATATCTAATTAATTATAATAAAAAATATTTTGAAATACTTTTCTTCTACTTTGAGTAAAAGTTTTATACAGATGTCATGCTCTCGAGAGAGGGGACTCATTGTTTACCCTCACAGGTACTCCTAATATTATTTCGAAAACATGTTTGTTAAGTGATGACTATCATAAAGGATAATGAGATAAAAAAATATTAAGTTAAGAATGACTTAGATGTTGAACTTTCTAGAAATTTAGTTTCTACAAATAGTTTCAAGGTAAAGGAGATTGATTCCTTTGCTGATCTTGTCTTAAACGTATTTAAGGCATGTGCTTCACAAATGTTGAAATAAATCCTATGATCAACATTATATGGATCCATCTAGTCTTAAAAAATATATTCTAAATGATGATTCTCCTTGGGAAGAATTAGTTGATGAAAATACTTTATTAAGCATTTTTTGGTTGATACTAACAAAATGAAGAGATTCAATAATGAAAAGCCTCATTAAAATGCCAAAATAGAAAAAAATTATTGAGTTCGATGTGACTTAAGAAGGGCTCATGATAAAAAAAAAGAAAATAAGAAATGATTAGTACATTTACTTAGCTTTAGAGTTAAATTATTCAGATGGACAATGCAAACTTTTTATCTACCCAAGTAATATTATCATAGGCTGACTAATTAGGATTTGGTGTAGGTTGAGACCAAGCTGATGATTTCTACAGCTCCTCTTATACATGAATTAACATATGCTTCTGTATTAATTGCTATATCTCCACATCTTCTTATATCTTATATCTACTAATCTACAATCTTTAGTAGATGTAAAGGTTAAGAGTATTTTGAAAACTCAAAAAGATGAGATCATTATGAAAAAGAGGAGGCCAAGCCCAAGTTGTATGAGTACCAATNCTACTGTCCATAATTCTGTTATATGATGTAGTGCATTTGGAGGCTAATGCAGAGCTGAGCTTAAAATTTGACAATGATGACATCTATTAGTATATTTCATATAATCAAGGGCCGTCAAAGCCCAAGTCTCTTAATATTTATTTTCTATCATAGGGCCAAACTGATGGGACCCACATTTACCCTCATCTACTTCAAAGATGAATTTGTAAACTTCATCTTATTCAATATAGCATAATCACATCTCATCAAATGAGTGTCGATATAATTTATCATTCATAATGGTGAGCAATGAAACTCTCTTTTAAATTTTGGTATCTTGAGAGTGATCATCAAAGACTCTCCCTTTTATCAAGTATATAATGATGGTTTGATGCCAATCATTATTTAAATCATCTAAATCCATAAGAAATTCACCCTATTCACCTAAAGAGTTAGCCTTAGAAATATCCTTATATGTTGGTGACATGACCATCTATCTTGGATTACCTCCATTGGGGCTTGATATCTCTCCGACCTGGAGAAAACATCACCGCATCATTAAGATAACATGATATCTTAACTAATTTCAAATTAGTGATGTTTTTTTGCAAAGTCATGGCTAGCTTATGGTAAAAAAAATGCCAAGCTTAGAGGACTTTATACTTCAACATCACCTGTCCAATCACAACTTGAGATTCATCAAATATTTTGATATTCTTTATATTTATTTAGATAATAGTTTCTAACCCTAAAATTAAGGCTTCATATTCAATCTTATTATTTGTATTTGGCTCTGTCAAACTACAAAAATAAAAAAATAATATCATATTTGGGGATACAAAAATTAAACCAATTTTAGCTTCCATTTCTGGGAGAGCTCCTGATGAGTTTTATTTCAAGGAAGATGCTTCATTGAAGCATAATTCTCATTATATGAAATCATTGACTAATATATGCTCATTTGAAAGCTCATCATTAATATTATTCTGCACCAATAATGCTTCCATTGACTCATCCAATGCTATAATATATAGAATATGGGGGAACTCCTAGGTTTGGATCAAAACACCTTCTTGGCTAAGATGATAAAAGGTTGTCATAAACCTGATAGATTTGAAATGGATGTCTTAAAGAATCTAAGCTTTCCTTGAAGGAAGCAGAATTGGGTTAGACTCTTAGGGAGTTCCATGCCTATGATAGTTTTGATCTTATTGGGATCAATCTTTTTGCCCCTATGATAGACAATAATGCCAAAATAATTTCTTAAAATATTCCAAATGTGCAGTTTTGTGGATTAAATTTAAAACCACATTACATGAAAATTTAAAAATAACAGTCATATCTAAATTATGATCCTTGTCAGTATGCCTTTTAGTCACCACATTATTAATATTATATTCCACTTGAAGTTGTAATAAATTGTGAAAAATGTGTGTCATAGTGCACTAATAATTTTCCTTAACATGTTCAAACCGATAGGCATGATTTTATAGTAGAATCACCAGTGGGGGTGCATAATGCCATATGCTGCTCTTATTCTAAACCATCCATATTTGGTTATACCTAAATAGACCATTCATAAGAGATAACGTTCCATTAAATGAAGTGACACTAATCTTAATTCAAGAATTAGTAAAGGAAATACATCATTTAAAGATCATTCTTATGCTTTAAAGTCCATAAAATGGGATATCAAGGATTAGGGGCATCATTTAAATAGGGGCACTTCTTACATCCAAGCTAGATTAGGCAATATAAGAACACTGAATGATCCTAATAAAGACATATATCAAAATATAGGAAATGAATTGTCATACTAGAGGATATTTTCTTCTATTGACTAATCATCATAAGATATTGTCTTCTCAGTTTATTTTGTTAGGAAGGTAATTGACCTCATGTATCTTAGGATCTTTATCTGTAACCCATGAGTTATGCCTTCCTAATACTCTATCCAATTAGCTCAAGGTTTAGAATACAACTAATTAATCTCATCATAAAAGTAATGAAATGCCCATATGAAAGGACAAGAAAGGTAGTTTGATCCCTAGAATCTCAACTACTTGGCATAGGCTTATAATTTTGTTTGTGTAAGGACAACCACTAAATACCCTAATTGTTCAAAAATCACTTAACTGATTTATAACACGTGTCCAATCAGGTAGCAAAAGTAAGGTACTTCTTATGTGACATGTAACTGATGCAATATTATCTTTCTTTAATATGGAGAATCTTTTACTCATGCAGAGGTTAGGCCATGACATGAAAATAATCCATCATTTGTTTAATGTTAAAGAAAATTCACTATTATGATAAGCACATAATACCCAAAAGGTGAAATGTGAATTACAACCATAATTAGGATTTTCAATTTCAAATATTAAATATTTTAACTTTATAAATTTTATTGTAGGACAAGCATATGAAAAGAAAGATTTTATTATAAAAATTTAGGAAACATAACTTTATTTTTTAACTAAGATGTTTGGAGAAATTTTTATATCTTAAGTTGAAAACTAATTTTTTATTCCAAGCCTACTTGTATGCATGAGTGCAAATAAATTTTTTTTCTAATTAATCTAATCATGCTAAGAAGTAGACTTCACTAGTCATAGCCCAAAATATTCCAAGCAAGTGGTGTGCATCAATGTTGACAGTATTGGATGACCTTGACATCCCAAGAGAGGGGTAAAATGGGGTTTTGAAAATGTTTTTGATTACTAGAGATATTTTAATGCTATTTTATAAGAATACTTTTTAACAAAAAATTTAAGAACTTTCAAGTAGATACCAAGATGCCACAAGTGCAGATAAATGGAATAATAAACACATTATTTTTAGGTGGTTTGACCAACCATGCCTACATCCATGCCAAACAACTTTTGGGCTAGAAATCCAATAAATGTGAGATTACCAACAAACCTCCCTTATTCAAATTAAAGAAGATTCATGTAACCTAATTACTCCCTTACATGGGCAAGTACAACCCAATCTAAATACAATAATTTTTTACTAAGTCATATTGCTTAGATATTGAATAAAAGATATATAAATTTAATAGATTATACAAGATCCAAAAATTTAACAACAAAATGATATAACAATAATTTGAGGTGAATTTTCAAAGTATTGATAATCACCCNTTATACAAGATCCAAAAATTTAACAACAAAATGATATAACAATAATTTGAGGTGAATTTTCAAAGTATTGATGATCACCTCTAAACTTATAAATGGATGTAAATCTTAGTCACTATAAAACAAATTTATATTTTGACTTATTTAATAATTTTATTATGATTTTAAGTTGAAAAAAATAATCTCATTGATTTTATAGATATTCTTAATATTTATTAACTTTATAAAATGGTTCTATATTAAAATAAGATAACTTACATATTAATTTTATGAATGAAGTCCATATAATACAACCTATGCACCTAAAAATGTAGTTCATCCACAAATAATGATTTTCATGAAATTAAAAAGATGAACAGCATAACAAGAATAGNTTTATTATGATTTTAAGTTGAAAAAAATAATCTCATTGATTTTATAGATATTCTTAATATTTATTAACTTTAGAAAATGGTTCTATATAAAAATGAGATAACTTACATATTAATTTTATGAACGAAGAAATTCGTCCATATAAAACAACCTATGCACCTGAAAATGTAGTTCATCCACAAATAATGATTTTCATGAAATAAAAAAGATGAAAAGCATAACAATAATATAAAAATATTTGAAAAGAAGAAAACAAAATTAAAGACTTCATAAGAGTTGGCTCGATTAAGTGCGTAGAGGCTTCCAAACCAAGAAATGTACTCTTTCGCAAATATGAAGAGCACTTGTAATAGAAATATGAACTATCATCTTAAAATTTTTTCTTAAAGAAGAAATAGGAGAGTATAATAAAAAACATGAATTTAGAATTAAAGTCCAACTTTTATATGAAGAAAGAGGGCTATTTGTTTACAAGTAGTGATCNCAAGAATAGAAAAATATTTGAAAAGAAGAAAACAAAATTAAAGACTTCATAAGAGTTGGCTCGATTAAGTGCATAGAGGCTTCCAAACCAAGAAATGTACTCTTTCACAAATATGAAGAGGACTTGTAATAGAAATATAAACTATCATTTTAAAATTTTTTCTTAAAAAGAAAGAAGAAAGAGGAGAGCATAATAAAAATATGAATTTAGAATTAAAGTCCAACTTTTATATGAAGAAAGAGGGCTATTTATTTACAAGTAGTGATTTTAAGTCAATTTTAATGCATGATACTATTGTAACATTATTTTATTGAATAGTTGTATAATAATCAGTAAAATAAAAAACAATTTATTAAGATATTATTACATTCAAATGGCTAGGTAACATCTAGACAAACTAGAAATGCCAAACAAAACTTAAATAGGTCCAAGTGGGTGTTTAACGACTAGCCAGGGCAGTGGAAAAGTGTTGATATTGAAAAAATCTTATTAAATTGAATTATACTTCCAAGTGGATCATAGAACATATCAAATGGCATCTAAATAAGCCAATAAATCATTTGAGGTAAATTAAAGTTTGCTATTCTATAACTGTAACAAGATATTGATAGAAATGTTTTATAATTTTTGTGAGAATTCTTAAATATCTTAATTAATTTTCAATAAAATTAATTCATTGATTTAAAAGCTAATAAAAATCTTAGATAAAATAATATAAAATAAAACTTTTGCTTTACTATCCCAATCATATTCTTCTTATGAATTTAGTATTAGGCATGAAGCATTTAAGAAAATATTAAAATATATGATACTTTCAACTAAATTTTAAAACAATTAAAATAACATTTAGTTTTATTGGTATTAATTATTGATTAATTAAGTGAATGTATTTAATCGTGAGAAAAGAATAAATCATGAAAAAAAGTTCTTATCTTCTAGCTTGAGCTCTAAACTATTCGTCTTGATCCATTTTATGCTCTTCTATGTTCAAATCTTAATCTAATTTTTAATTTGCATATTCATAAAATTATTGCACCCCAAAAATTTAATTCATACCTTAGATAATTCATTCATATGTTTGTTAACATCTAAATTAATAGAGTAAATTATAAGGTTCATAAAGCCAATATACACTTCCCATCTTCTAACTAAGATTTTTGAGGAAGTAGTTAATCCCCAAAAGGGAAGGATCTTATTTATAGTTAGGGGGGTTTCTATCTAATATTTTTGAATCTTCTGAGCAGGTCTTAAATGAGTTCTTATATTATCCCTACTAAGCAAATCATCATAGTAGGATATTAGGGAGTGCCCACAGGTATGCGAGATGATCTTGATTTTTTTCTTCTACTTTTTACACTATTGTAACATAAGAGGTGTTGTTCATAGTACATGCTATTACTTTTAAATTTTATTATTAGAAGTAATTTATACATGTGCATTAGCACCATCTATATATCTAATTAATTATAATAAAAAATATTTTGAAATACTTTTCTTCTACTTTGAGTAAAAGTCTTATACAGATGTCATGCTCTCGGGAGTGGGGACTCATTGTTTACCCTCAGAGGTACTCCTAATATTATTTCGAAAACATGTTTGTTAAGTGATGACTGTCATAAAAGATAATGAGATAAAAAATATTAATTTAAGAATGACTTAGATGTTGAACTTTCTAGAAGTTTAGTTTCTACAAATAGTTTCAAGGTAAAAGAGATTGATTCCTTTGCTGATCTTGTCTTAAACCTATTTAAGGCATGTGCTTCACAGATGTTGAAATAAATTCTATGATCAACATTATATGGATCCATCTAGTCCTAAAAAATATATTCTAGATGATGATTCTCCTTGGGAATAATTAGTTGATGAGAATACTTTATTAAGCATTTTTTGGTTGATACTAACAAAATGAAGAGATTCAATAATGAAAAGCCTCATTAAAATGCCAAAATAGAAAAACTTATTGAGTTCAATGTGACTTAAGAAGGGCTAATGATAAAAAAAAGAAAATAAGAAATGATTAGTACATTTACTCAACTTTAGAGTCAAATTATTCAGATGGACAATGTAAACCTTTTATCTAGCCAAGTAATATTGTCATAGGCTGATTAATTAGGATTTGGTGTAGGTTGAGACCAATCTGTGATTTCTGTAGCTCCTCTTATACATGAATTAACATATGCTTCTGTATTACTTGCTATTTCACCACATCTTCTTATATCTACTAATCTACAATCTTTGGTAGATTTAAAGGTTAAGAGTATTTTGACAACTCAAAAAGATGAGATCATTATGAAAAAGAGGAGGCTAAGCCCAAGGTGTATGAGGCTAATGTCTATACCAAGGATTTATCCACCTTTATTTTAAGCAATTTAATGGATTTGGGAACTCTAATAAGATATTGCTCAGTATAAATCATTATATTATAACTTGGGTAATAATAATGATTTGTTCATTTGCTTATTCATAGATAGTTTAGTTAGATTTTTTTTTAAAATGGCATGTTGAGTTACTTAATGAAAATTTTAGAATATTTCTTGAACTAGAAGATGTCTTTGTGAAAGAATTTGTTAGTACATACCCCCAAGTCAGTATGAGAGATATAATGATAATAAAACAAAAATTTAGTAAATCTTTGATGACTTTGTTAAAGAAATTTAACCTTGAGGTGTAAGCCTCAACTCCATTTCTATTATATTGAAAATGTCTTCTATTAAAAATTTTGAGAAATTATTCTCTAAGGTGGTATGCTTGTTGGTTAACATAGGCTCTTTGATTCTATAAGAAGAAAATGTTAAAAGCAAAAGAAAGAGGATTTTTAATGAATGCCCTCCTATAAAAGTGGAAGAGAGTTTCACTTTATTTTCACTTCATAGTAATCAGAGAAATCCTATTATGTTAGTGGATCCAGCTCCCTCACCTGCCCAAAATTGAAAATTCCCTTCTCTTGATTAGAAATAAGTTAAAATTTTTTTTCTTTTAAGAGGGATGTATTAAATTTTACTCTAATCATATTCCTTCTAGGATTGCTAAGAAGTACATTTTGCTAGCCATAATATCAAGGTTGTAGGTCAATGTCGTTACTGCCACACCCTAAGTGGAAAGGTGGGGGGGGGAGTGAATTTGAGTTTTGAAAATGTTTTAATTACCTAAGATAGTTAATATTATTTTAACGCTATTATATAGGAATAACATCCTACACATAATATAGAAACATAAAAAATAAAGTAAACACTAAGATTCCACAAGTGCAATTAAAAGAAACATTAAGCATAATATTTTTATGTGGTTTTGCTAACCAAGTTGTTGGCTTCATTTTTAGATTAGCTAAATGCCATTTCCTAATATGCTATCATCAAAGCTTGACTATTGCTCTATGGGTACACATAATAAGATTTCCTTGAAAAAGGACCTGTCAGCACATCATCAGTAAGCAAAGCCATGGTGCCCTATCCTTTTAAGTGTTTATGCGTGACGTCATAGTGCTAAGTACACTGTGAATGATTGGTTTCATCTCAATAGTTAGGTAATATAACCTGCATTGCATCACTAATCTATATAACTATGACATTCAATCAATAAAATTGATGGCAAATTGACAGTTTGGGTAAAAAAATAACATAAAAGTAACTATATTTGATTGAATATGGATCTAATAGTGCCACACCTTCCCTTAATGTTGCAGTGATCCATCAATGAAATTATGGACAAACTGATATTTCAAGTGAGAGAATAATTGAATTGATTGCATTTTACCTAATTTGGCCTTGGCACCATGACCAAGCACTATTGCACACCATCATTTGTTGCAATTCGTAATAGATGAAAACTTTATGTTAGTATTTGCTTTAGTAATAAACTAGAGCTATGAATCTATCTCTCCAGTGTTACGATGATGTGAAATATATAAATAGAGCTTGGGCTTGAATGAAGTGTAATTTGACTTTTGGTTCCTTGAGTTTCAGCCTCCCTAATTCTAGTGCATTCTTCCAAGAAAACTTCTACCAAAAGTGATGGATTGTTCCTCAAGAGCTAAGGGAAAGAAGTAGGCTTATAGTAACTTCAACTTCCATGGATTGATAAACATCAAGGGCCAATCAATATATAAAGATTTTCTCAACCTCTATAGCTTAATAACAGAGTAAAATTCTCAAACCAGGAAGAATCTATTGAGCACATCATGATAAATAGTGGTTTGAAATACTTTATCTCAAAACTTGACTGTGTCATAGTACACATAGTTTTTAATTTCCTGATAATTCTAATGAAGGTCTAAACTACAAGACACACATTAAGGAGAAGTTGATTCTATTTGATAGTGATGTGCAATAAAGATCAGTTGAATTCCTGTACATTTTACATATATTTTTGGATGAAATTGCATTTTAAGGAACGACATTTTCATGTTTTTCTTGTAGGTAAAACATGTTTTAGATGTGGAGCAAAGGAAATTCTAGGTGACTGGTGCCTAGGTGTTAGTCATTGCATGGCAACCTGAGAGGTTAACACCTAGGCCCCAACCATTAGGTGCCTAGGCACCAGACCCATGGAAGCCAAGGTGCCTCTGCTAAATTTTACAACTAAAAAGCCTGACGTTTAGGCGTTAGTAACTGCTTGAGGCAGTTTTGAGCAATTTATCCATCGGTCATGGGGAGTTATTGAGTCGACCAAGGGTAATTAAGTGGGGAGCTTTGAAAACTATACAGAGCAAAAGGTCAGACAGAACTAGGGGCTTGTTGAAGGATTGAGTAGGATAGGTTTTAGTTGGTCATTTAGGGAGGACTTAACCTGTAAAGGGAGGAGAGATTTTACAATAGTAGCAAGGATCAAAATTCTTTTGGGTGGAGCATCTCCAAAGCTTTGTAAAGAATAAGGAGACAAGTATTTGAGTGTTTGTACTATTGTATTTTTTTAGACATATAAAATAGTGGATTTCCATTATTGTTTTCAATGAAGCTTTTTGGTTTGTTCTCCATGCTTTTTGAGTAATTCTTTTTTCCCAACCTTGTAATGTTTAGTAGGATATATACGATTGTAAAATGTTTTAATTTTTTTAAGTATTTAATGTGAAGATTAACATTTATAACTTAATTTACTTTTCATTCTAGCCAAGTGAATCACTAAAATTTGTTGTGATCTATAATGACTCGGGAGAGCTACAGTAGATTCAATTAGGTTAATCATATCAAACTATAGGGTGTGGTACAAGGACTTTGTAATGAGATGGGAATGTTAGAGAAATAGTATTTGATGGGTTTAAGCAGAATTTAAGGAAATAATGTCATTTTAATCAATCTTCTTTATGCACTTAGGAGAGGGTAATGAAAAGAGTTTCTCTTATTTGTCACTGGCTACATTTACAATTAAAATTTTACAATTTCTATATACAACTCAATTCATTAAAAGGGAGGGTAACTTTATCACTTGATATTCACCAATCCAAATGGGGTAAATAAGAATTCTATAGATTTTAATATTTAAAATAGATTGCAATTATGTCGGAGTAGTTTGTAGGACTTCAACCTAATTTCAAATTTAGGCTAAGAATGAAAACTAGTAGGCTAGAACTTTTCCCTAAATCCAATTCCCTCGCTCCCTGTGGGATCAAAATTCTAAACACAACAAAAATTTGATATTGTTGAGACGACACGTACAGTTGCGTGACCCCCCAGAGTGTTAGTGCACCTGAAAGCGGTATCAGCTTTATGACGTCGTTGCCGGGGAGATAACCTATTTGATTTAGGGGAATTTTAGTTGAACCTATAGAGCTTAGACTTGAAAAAATTTAGTGGTAATTGTTATTAATTAATTGTATAATTGAGTGTTTAAGAAGAAAAATTCCAAAAACATTTTTGTGTATTGATTTTAAATCTTTTGTGTTGACTTATTTGTGTGTTTGAATTTTACCTAGTAGATTCTTTAGTTTATGTATGCATATTTCAGGACCAACTGTACTTGAACCATATGATTCAGAGCTAGAGAGAACTATTATGATAATCAGAAAACATAAAATACTTCAAGAACTTGTATAAGAAATGGTGAATGACCTATAAAATTATCATTAAAAGCATGCACCAATTTTAGATGCACACAGATCATTAAGGGACTATGCTAATCCCACGACAGATGAAATTGGCTTAAGTATTCAAACCCCTATGAAGCTAACACCTTCAAAATAAAACTTGCTATCATCCAAATGGTTCAAAACATACAGTTTGGGAGTTCAATATTTAGTTTTTGGTTTTGTTGTTTTTGTAGTTTGTGTTGTTTTTGTCCAAATATAAAAATTATGTTGTTTTTGTCCAAATAAGTATTCAAACCCCTTCAACATAAGTATTCAAACCCCTTTTTAAGTTTGTGTTATTTTTTTCCAAATATTAAAATTATCAAAAATATTTAAACTTTCTTTATAGTGAAAACATCTTTAGTTTAAATAATTATCTTTTTAAAATAGAAAGTTTTCCAAAACATGCATATTGCATATTTTTCCTGTGGGTTCAATATTCATGTCTCAATATAAAATTCCTATATTACTTGATAACGATATGTATACTTGCGTAGTATCCCAATATAAATTAAAAGTTAAATTCTTATTTTTCTTCAGGATCAAGTTTTTTATTTTGTTGCAAAATAAAGAAATATAAGTGAAAAATATAATCAGAATTATTGTTATACTATTGTATATAAGCAGTTATCGGGGATCAGGGAACATCAACTGAAGATCTAAATTTACATCTTGCCAATTTTTTGGAATTGTGTGTTACATTTAAATATGATGGTGTATCAGATGATGCTATAAGACTTAGATTATTTCCTTTCTCTCTGAGGGATAAGGCTAAGATATGGTTACATTCATTATCATCTGGATTTATCAGAACTTTGTGAGATTTAAGGTAGAAATTCCTTGCTAAATATTTTCCAACATAAAAAAATGTGAAGCTTAGAAATGATATCACATCTTTTTTTGAGTTTTAAGGGGAATCTATTTATGAAGCATGGGAACGATTTAAAGAACACTTAAAAAAATGTCCACACTATGTTATACCAGATTGGTTAATAATTCAAACTTTTTATAATGGATTAGTTGAATCTCTTAGATCTATTATCGATGCCGCTGCTGGTGGTTCATTGATGTCAAAACCATTTCATGATGCTTATGCTTTAATTGAAGAGATGGCTACAAATAATTTTTAATGGCCTTCTGAAAGGGTAAATCTTAAGAAATTTTAATGTCAATGTCAAAACCATTTCATGACGCTTATTCAAGAAACTGATGCTTTTGTCATGCTAACAAATCAAGTTGCAGCAATTTTGAGGAAGTTAGACCAATTTGGAATGAATTTTTCTCAACCAATTCCTATGATTGAAGATGATTCATTAGGCCATATGGTAGATTCTCAAGCATCGTTAGAAATTTTGGATGCCATAAACAATAAGCAGAATAACCCATACTCAAACTATTATAACCCGGGTTGGAAGAACCATCCCAACTTCAATTGGAGTAATACTACGGGTTGTAATAATCAGTAAATCCATTGGGAAACTGGAACAACCAAGAGAATGGTAATTATAGACCTACTTATCCTCTAGGTTTTAACATTAATCCACAATTTACAGAGAAGAAGTTGTCTATAGAAGAAGTGGTGTTACAAATGAGTAATCAGTTACCGGGTTAAGGAGCTACAATTAAAAACATTAAGAATCAATTAGGAAAAATAGAAGATTTATTAAGTAATAGATCCTAAGGAACACTTCCTAGTAATATGGAATGTTGAGGTTTTCTTACCACCTGACATATTTGTGCGTGAACAATGAAGCAGAGTATGAGGCCTTGATCACCAGACTAGAATTGGCAATATTAATGAACATAATAGACATTGTCATCTATGATGACTCACAACTCATCATTTAGCAAGTTGTCGGACAGTACAAGATTATGAAGCCAAGATTAGAAAAATATCATCAGTGCACGATGAAGTTGTTGGAATAGATTCTCATTGTAACACTGTACAGGATTCCTTGGGGAGATAACGCCCATGTTGAAGCATTAGCCAAACTTGCTAAGGAATTGGCATGTCCACAGGAGGATTCCATTGATATTATGGTATAGGGATGTCAAGTTCTGTCACAGCTCGACCTTGATAGTTTGCACAAACTTGGAAAGGAAGAGAGAGTAGCTGCAATGAATGATGATATTAAAGATTGGTGCAAGTCATTGATAGAATATTTGTAAACGGGAAGCCTGTCAAATGATAAGTCAGCAACATATCACAACATGAGAAGAGCTCTATCATATGCTTTAGTAGGCAATGAACTCTATAGAAGATCGTTAGATCAGATGTGGTTACATTGTCTGAGCAGAGCAGAAGCATAGAATATTGTCAAAGAAGTACACGCTGGATTATGTGGTGCTCATCAGTCAGAGCCGAATATGAAGATGAAGATTAAAAAACTCGGGTACTACTGGTCAGCAATGCTAGTAGATTGTATGGACATTGATAAGAAGTGTCACCAGTGCCAAGTGCATGGGGTGTTCTTGCACTAACCTTCGGATGTGCTACATCTAACAGTCACGTACCCCAGTTATGAGAAGTCCTTTTAAAGATGGATAAATCTGATATGTACACACAGCGTACCCCAGTTGCTCTATTATGTACACACCATGTTTCCTATTATATACACGTCTCTGTTATACCCCAGTTACGAGAAGTCCTTTTAACGGTGTTTCTTTGATGGATCCCCCATCTTTAAAAGGACACAGATTTGTCCTTCTAACTACAAATTACTTATCTAGGTGAACAAAAGTAGCACCGTTACGAGAAGTCACAAGACAACCTGTTCTTCAGTTTTTAAAAAATCGGATTATCTATTATTTTGGTGTGCTACATAAAGTTATTTCAGACAACGGGTTAACTTTCAAGAGCACCAAGATCAAAAACTTCGTCAAAAAATATGGGATAGATTGGAGGTACTCTAAAATCTACTATCCCAGGGTGAACGACTTAACCAAAGCTTTCAACAAGATACTCGTACAAATTTTATAGAAAAAATTCAATGATAATAAAGAGGATGGCAAGAGAAGTTGTTAGAAGCTTTGTTGACCTACAAGACAACATTTGAGACTCCTACTCAGTCTACGCCATATGCCCTTCTGTATGGGATCGAGGCAGTACTTATGTTGGAGGTTCAACTACCTTCTCTTAGAGTTGTCGTTGCCAACCAAATTACAGTAGAAGACAGCACCAAGCTTAGACTTGCAGAATTAGAGAGTCTTGAAGGAAAGCGGTTACAAGTGCAACAAAGTTTGAAACTTTACCAAGCAAAGATGGTGCAGGCCCATTACAAACTGGTCCGCTCAAGGACTTGCACTTGTTCTTAGAAGGCCTATCCTTGCACATCGCAAGATAGGTGGAAAGTTTGAGCCAACTTGGGAGGGATCATTTTTGGTAGAGAAGGCCTATTCAGGAGGATCTTACTATCTAGTGGATTCCCAATGTGAGAGGCCCATGCTACCGATCAATGGATAATATTTAAAGAGATATTACGCAACCTCATGTTCTCCAAAATGAATTTTGAAAGTGATACTTATTCCGAGAATGGCCATGTGGGCAGTGTTTGTGACTGGGTCCAAAGATTTGTAACATAATTAATTTTAATAAAATAAAATTTAAATTTTTTACATCTAGATTTTTTGTTTAAATTTTGAACTTCGCAAAGTTGAATTAAATAAAATGCTTACATACGTGTAACTTAAAATCTACTTAATAATTAAATACTATTGTTCTTGTTTGTTTTTAATTTCAGTGCGCTGAGTTTTTCTCTCTTCTCCAGCAAAATGTTGGGACGGAGGCTAATCTTCTCTTTTAATGAAGGCTTAAATCTCGCTCTTCATGAAGAGAAGGTGACCTAGGGCGACATCATAAATTTTGACATGGATTATGACCACGTCAACGTATACTACGAGGGCCCCCTGATGATTATAGTCAGCCATCGAGGAACAAAAGGGCTACAGTCATTGTTAAGTGTTAGCACTAAAGAAGACTCTACATTGAAATGGAAGAAGGTTGAAAATTTTCCATATACACAATACTTGATGAAAAGGGTTGGTCACCTACAGTCCATGATTGCGATGCCGACAAAATACTTAGTCAGTGCTACTACAGAGAGAGTCCCAAATGCACCATTGTTGACTTCATTTTGGTTGAGCTCTCCTCTTAATAGCCTAGGGTCTAGCCATAGGACTTTTCCTGTTGACTATTCCTAGAAAACTAGACATAGAACCCTCACCACTTAAATAATATTAGTATTGTTGACCTCAATTTTGGTTGAGGTTTAGTTTCTCCTCTTTAATAGCCTAGGTCTAGCCATAGGACTTTTCCTTTTGACTATTCCTAGAAAACTAGACTTGGAACCCTCACCACTAGAAATTCCAAACTTTTCTCTACTCAGCTTGAAGTTTCACATGTTGGTCTCAACCTCTAAACACTTAGTAGGTGGGGTCACTGTGGGGGAAACTCAGGATGAGTCACCCTTAGGATTGCTGGACCTTAGGGTTGACCTTGGGTGTTGGTCTGGAGCTAAGACACTCACTACACTTATCTACACCCACATTCACTCACAACCCTGAGCTCAAATTTCTAACCTAGATCCCTTGATCTTTTGAGATACTCATGTAGAAGGTCCCCTAAATCTACTAGCCCTAGGGCTATGGTTTAGCTAAGACCACTATGTAGAGGACCCAAAATGGGGCTTCCTTTGGTCCATGGCTTATTGGTGATGATTGGTTACTCAACTCTACCAAAAAACCCCATCTTGGCCTTTTGACCCCTAAGGCACCCCCTAATTACCAAAATACCCTTCTTTGGCCCAAAATCTCAAAAATTCCAAAAATTCCCAGAAAATTCCAATAAATCCCAAGTATTCTTAATTTCATTTCTTTTAACTATCACATGACCCAATTTGGCCAATTTGACCAGCTTTAACCAAAATCCCCAAATTACCCTTTAAAGACCCAAAATTACCCAAATCCATCTCACATATCCCCCAATTTGATCTTAATTGACCCCAATTTCAATCCTAAACTCATATTAAATTTTTATATGACCAAACTAAACAAAATTCAAGCTCAATGGGTCCATGATTTGAGCCCAATTTTGATTTGGGTCAAAACCCCAATTTTGACCATATGACTAATCTCACCCAATTGAACTCATAGCCTAGTCAATTGGCCTCAATTAATGTTGAAAAATATTTATAAAATTCTTATACATCAAAATCAACCATAAATTGACCTTGGTGAAGTTTCAAATCCATTTGATTTTGGTCTAAATCCAAACTTCCTAAATTTAGCCCCAAATTGGCTAAGTCCCCAAAATTTCACCCAATTGATTGTCTTAACCTCCAAATTGGCATCCAATTCATATTTTAAACTCTTAATGAGGACCCTATTGATCATTTATAACAATCAATTTGGACCTAGCCCAAGGCTAACCCAAGCTAGACTCAAGCCTAGCCCAACATGACCAAATTGATTAAAGTTCAAAATTTCTTCAAATTGACCCCCCAATTGAACTCAAAACCATTTCCATCCTTCACCAAAGTTGTTCCTTGTGATCATCTACACCAAATGAAATAATCAATTGAGCCAATTGACATGGCTA
>JXCR01144142.1:90813-131016 GCA_002079205.1 Phalaenopsis hybrid cultivar | reverse complement strand
AAATCTCAAGACAAGGAGAAAGATAGAGAAAACTACTCATAACTCATGGAGAAGATACGACAAAACTTGGAATTTAAAAAGCAAAATCATACAAACTTCAATAAGTAAATATAACTTATCTCTAATTCCTCCCCAAAAAATCTCCTCGAAGTTCCTCTGAATATCTTCCTTTCTTTACAGCACACAAAATTCTCCTTCGAAGCGGTAAGGAGGAAGAAAGCTCTCACTTTCCTTGCACTCTTACAATCTCTCAAAGAATTCCTCACAATACTAACCACTCTCTACACTCTAATGGGCACCACAAATAATAAAGACTCAGCAGACACCCAGCGGACACCACGCGAACTCCCAATAGACACCCCTTTTTCGACTTCTAAATGTTTCTTTTAAAGTTGTAGAAGAGTTTTCAAGAGTTGCCCAAGAGTCCCTTCAAAAATTTTTCACATTCAATGCATCTGTTGAGAGAACTAACATGCTCGCTGTCGGCAGTCTTCTAGAATATTTAATTCTGGACTCTCAGGAAAAACTCACCGTCGGCGGCGTCGAGCTCGTCGTCAGCTCCCAAGATCAAATCTTCATATTTTTGTCCTTTTTGCTCCAAATTCACTCCTTTTTGTATCTTTTTGCTTCAATGACCATAATTTAACATACCTGCAACAGAACATCTAAAATAACTTTCTTTAAAGTGCAATATCATCAAAATTAGTGTAAAATAGGTATGAAAATCTCAACATATTTTCCTTTAATCACCCGGCGCTTAAGCGCCAGATTTGGTGCTTAGGCGCCAAAATACTTTTGCACATTTTTCACCTATATGCTCTAAATTTGATCCTTTTTCATTCTTTTAAGCATTTTTCACCTTTTTACCTATACCTGAAAGAAAATCGCAAAAATACCTTCCGTTAAAGTGCAATATCTAAAAAATATGTATAAAAATGTGTATAAAAATACTATACATTTTAGGCGTATCAACTTACAATTGTTATTTTGTGATGTTTGTGATTAAATTTTGAGTTGTCTTATATTTTGAATGTTGTGGCAGTGAATTTTATCTTGGTTGATTTTAGTTTCGGTTTTAGTTTTACAGCTACCCTAGCAGTTTTGGCTTTCATGCAGGGTGACGTCATTGTTTAACATGTAAGTTCATAAGCATAAAAGTAAAGTGTGGAAAGTAAAAAAGAAAATAGTACTATAAACTGTAAAAGTGTACCTGACGAGTCTTCTCGTTCCACCACCTAAAAGGTCAGTACATGCAAGACATGTATATAATTGGCAAGAAACTTAAATTGCATTAGTAGATGAAGGTTTATCTACCAAACCCCAAGCTATTATTTTATTGGGTCTTGGAAGATCCTACTAGATAATTTTAGAAGAAAATATGACAAGTTCAATTAGTCCTTTAAAATATTCAAAAGATTTCAAAGTGCTTGGGGTATGACCCTGAACTATTTTGAATATCTCTGGAAATATTCTGAGTCATTTTGAACTTATCATATTGTTTTATTAATCATCCAAGTTTAGAGTGTGGCTACCCCATTGCTCAGTGAAACTTAGCAATTCAATTATCTCAAGGAAAGGATACTCAATTAATCAATTCATGTTTCATTAAATGTTATGTGAGTGGGTGCCCTTAAGGCAAGTTTAGGTTATTTAAGATTGTGGTGCCCATAATTAAGGTCAGACTTATAGTATTTAAAGATTTTAATCACCAATTATGTTATCTTCTAAGTCTAATCAATTGAGTTTAGATATTGAGCCTATGTCACTACTAAGCCCTTAATAATCACGATAGGTGAAATGGTGATTATCAAAATTTTGATTTAGATGACATGTATTTTTATCAAATGGTCAAACCATCCTCAACTTTAGGTTTAAGAAAAGTGAATTTCAATCCTTCTGACTTAAGCCCATCATTTAAGAATCGTCTAATCTTAGTTGACTTCCGAGTTATGAAGATTATAAGGATTATGCTTTTGTTGATGTTGTGCAAGGGTAATGAGTGAGTTTCTACCTCTTAATCTTGTTGTATTTCAATCATTCAAACATGTTTATTAAGATCAAAACCCATTTTCCCTTTGGTTAATCCTAAATTTTGATTAGGGAACCAAAGTCTAAAATTACCACATTGCCCTTAGAGTACTTCACCTCATAACTCATTAAACACAACTCAAATGACTTTGAGGGTTTAGAGTGTCATATCCATGAGGTAATTATAATGTTGGAGGAGAATATGTGGACCTGTCCAAGTTTAATTTAGTTTAGATAATTATTTAAATTTAGAAGATAGGACTTTCAAAGGTTAATTTATTTAATTATCGAAAATAAATTTTGTGTTTATGGAAAAATTATTAGAGGTCTCTTAAGGTCAGAGAAATTCTTAGACAAAATTTCATAATTTTTTTGAATTAAATTTTTATGACTATTATTTAATTTTTTAATCAATTTCAACGATTAAATTAAATATAAAATAATTTTTTAATTACTAAAAAAATCACTTTTATAGTTTTAATAGACTTCCCTAAATTCAAAAAACTCAAAGAACCAAGTTTTGTATTTTTGTGATTTTTAATTTATTTATTATAATTATCTTAATGGGAATTTATGAAAAATTCATTTATAAGCTTTTAAAATTTATTTTTTTTTACTTAGAAAAATTAGGAAAAATATCCTAATGAATTTTAAGTGATCAGGGGGACATTTCCACTCATTTTGGACCATCTTTTGTATTTTTAAAAATTTTGATTATTTTAATTGTTTTTAATTCAGAATATATTTTAAAATTGAAATATTTTCACAAAAATGAATTTTATATTATAAAATGCCCCTAATCACAAGGAACTTAGAAAAGCAACTTTCTTAATTTTTTAAGCATATTTAATTTAATATAATTATTTTAATACAAGAATACAAGGTTTCCTTAAAAAATCCAATTGAGTGCTTAGACTATGTTAAATAATTTTGATATTTTTACAGTGAACAAACACGATTTTTATGAATAATATGGCTTTGATTTTGTTGATTTTTGATAAGTAGATAATTTGCAAAATTTAACACAAGATTTCCATATTTAATTAAATATAGAAATTTACAGAATATTCCAAAGCATCATGAAATTTTTCATAGACTTCTCTGACCACAAGAAACCTACTAAAATTATTCTCAAAATTTTTCAAGTGATATTTTGATTTATATAATTAAAATAAGCCAAAATTGGCACCCTAGCTTAAAAATTAGGGTTTGAGACAGAGATGTCCTCTAACTTTAGAAAAATCAAAGAATATCTCCTCTATGATGAGGAACAAACCCTAAAAATTTTAAGCCATGGTGAAATGTTTTAGGCCATGGAGAATTAAAATACCATAGAGGGTATTTAATTAATTAAAAATAATATATTTGAAAAATAATTTTTATTTTTTATCCCCATTATTCACCTCTGTTCACTAAGCAAGAGGGTATTTTTTTTATTTTTAGGATTTTCTATGAAAAGTTATAAATTTTTAAAGATCTATTTTTTATTTAATTAAGAAAAATCATACTTTTCTATTAATATCAGTCACACGCCGCGTCATTCTCACAAAAGACCAAACCGAGCCCAAAATTAGGGTTAGTGAGCTACACCTTTCCCCAAGAGGTGAGGCCTCAGTTGGGTGCTTATGGAAGCTTCAGTGGAGTCTGGTGAATCTCTTGTATGTGTTTATTTCCTCTAGTGAAAGCTCCAAGGATGAGTTCGATCAAAGGGTGGAGAGGCCTTAGTGTAGGGATATGTTAGAGGGCTCAACAGAGGGGGATTTTGATGGGAATTTTCCTCTCTTGCTCTGGTGAACCTCAAGAGCAAATAAATTTGGTATTTGGGAGGTTTCTTAGGATGGTAAAAAATTTGCCCTGATTTTGAGTTCAAAATTTGAGCTCAAGTGATGGGGGAGATGGCCAAAGGATGGTTGCAATGGGATTAAGGAGACTTGGAGGAGATCTAGGAACAATTCAACATATTTTCCCCAAAGGAAATTTTATTTTCTTTTTTTTAGCCATGGAGGAGGGGTTTAAGTAAAACAGCCTAGGGTGGCTGTCATGGCCTCCAATTGGGTGCAATGTGAAGCTAAGGTGGAAGGCTTCAAAGTGCTAAGGGCCAATCAAGGTTGGGCAGCTAAGATGGGTGTGTTTTGATTTTTAATTTAAGCTTGGGGCTCTTGATTTTGGTGTTTTTCGGCCACTAAGCCAGCTAAAAAGGCCAAGGGAGGTGGTCAGAAGGTCAGGTGAGTTAGTGGGAGGCCTAATTATAATTTACTCCCAATGGTAAGTGATGAAGGAAGAGATTTTTGGTTGAGGCCCAAAAATGGGCTAAGATCCCTTAATTTAGGGATCCATTGGTCCATAACTTATTTAGATGGTTTGAGAGGGTTTATACTAGTCCATAGGGTGCACTTGGAGGCTGTGGCGTCATCAATTTGCTGGCTTAGGCATGACTAAGTCAATTTTGGTTGAGGGGTTCAATTTGGGTCAACATTGCTAAAAGTTGGGTTTGGGCTAGGTTAGCCATGACTTTGAGCAAAATTGATTGATAAAAATTATGTAGTTGATTGTAATGAAGATTTTTGGTGAAGGGATTGAAGTAATTTTAAGTTTAATTGGAAGCTCAATTTGATGGATTTTGGTATTTTGCTCAATTTGGGCATGTTGGATTAGACTTGGGTCTAGGTTGGGCGAAGATTTGGCTAAGTCCAAATTGATGGTTGGAAATGGTCCATAGGAATGTCATGAAGAGTTTTCAATATAAATTGGGTGTTAATTTTGGAGTTAGGGCATTCAATTTGGTGGAATTTGGGGACATAGCCAATTTGGGACAAATTTGGGAATTTTTGGACTGGCTTAAAATTAAGTAAAATTGAGGCTTCACCAAGGACAATTAAAGGTCAAACTTGATGTTTAGGAGTATTATGAAGAGTTTAGGATTCAAATTGGGGCAAACTGAGTAGGCTATGGGATTCAATGAGGTGAGATTAGGTCATAGGGCCAAAATTGGGGTTTTGATTTGGAATAAAATTGAGCTCAAAGAATAAGAAAATTAGACTTGTATTTGGTTTAGATTTGTCATACAAAAGTTGAGTTTGAGTTTAGAATTGAATTGAGGGGAATTAGAGCCAAATTGATGGACCTTTGAGGTGAATTTGGGGAAATTGGGCCATTAAAGGAAATTTGGGGGGTTTTGGTCAAAATGGTCAAATTGGCCCAATTGGCTTCAACTGAAGGGTCCAAATTAGTTTTGGAGACATTTGAAGTGATTTTGGAGGTTTTGGGAAAGTTTTTCGTGTTAAGTCTATTTTTGTAATTTTGGCAATTTTGGGGGTATTTTGGTAATTTTGGAAAATATTTGGGTGGATTTGGGCAATTTGGGTATTTTGAAATGGTTTGAAGTGATTTTTGAACAAATTTTAGTATTTTGGATGAATTTGGTGATTTTTTACCAAATTTGGGATTTCAAGGGCATTTAGGTAATTTGGGTGGATTTTGGGGCAAAAGGCCAAGTTGGACATTTTTGGTAGAATTGGGGTGCTAACCACCAAGTATGAGCTATGAAACAATGAAATCCTCATTTAGGTGCTCTACGTACTGGTCTTAGCTAAACCCTACCTTGGGTTAGTGGGTCTCGGGGACCATCTACATGAGTCTCCCAAAAGATCAAGGAATCAAAGTCAACAAATTAAGATTTAGGGTTGTGAGTGAATGGGGGTGAAAGTGAGTGAGAGTGAGCGCAAGTGATGAACTAGCTCCAAACCTACACCCAGAGTCAACCCTAAGGTCAAACAGTCCTATGGCTACTCCTTTTGAGATCCTCCATACTAACCCCACCTACTATGTGCTAGAGGTTAGTACCAATATGCGGGACTTCAAGTTGAGCAAGAAAGTGTTTAGAATCTCTAAATGTGAGGGTTCCTTTTCTAGTTTCTAAGAATAATCAACAAAAAAGTCCAATGGCTAGACCTTTGACAACTAAAGAGGGAAAACTAAACCTCAACCAAAAGTGAGTCAACAAATGAACCCCCAATATGTGTGGTGTGTTGGGCAAAGCACACCACACGTATGGCGTTGACCGATGAGATCAATAAAACCAACACAGAATCCTAAGTCAACAGACCTAGAAAGGAGTGTAGAATTGAGTGCTAGTTGTTTTTGCTATGGAATATAACATGTGAATATCTGATCAAAATCAAGGAGTAGAAACTCCAGCTGGGAATTGGAGAGTGGGTTTTAAATTATCAAGTTTCAGGTGTTTACAGAGGATGTGAATTAGTATGTAGGTGCTGACCCCAAGATGGAAATTAAAATTTAGGTATCAATCTCGGAAAGAAGAGTCGAAATTTAGGTACCGATCTTAAAAGGAGGGAATCAGAATTTCGAGACTGAATCCAAAATGAGAGTTGAAATTTAGGGATCAATCTCAAAAGGAGAATCGGAAGTAAGGGACCAACCATGAAAAGAGGGAATCAGAAGTTAGGGTCTAATTTGAAAATGAGAATTGAAATTTAGGTATCAACCTCAAAAAAAGGGATCTGAAGTTAGGGACCAACCTCAAAAAGAGGGAATAAAAAATTAAGGACTGATTCCAAAATGAGAATTAAAATTTAAGTATCAACCTCAAAAAGAGGATTGAAAGTTAGGGACCGACCTCGAAAAGAGGGAATCGGAAGTTAAGGACTGATTCCAAAATGAGAATTGAAATTTAAGGATCAATCTCAAAAAGAGGATTGAAAATTAGGGACCGACCTCGAAAGGAGGGAATCAGAAGTTAGGGACTGATTCCAAAATGAGAATCAAAATTTAAGGATGAATCTCAAAAAGAGGATCAGAAGTTAGGGGCCGACCTCTAAAGGAGGGAATCAGAAGCTAGGGACTAATTTCAAAATGAGAATCAAAATTTAAGGATCAATCTCAAAAAGTGGATCGGAAGTTAGGGACCGACCTTGAAAAGAGGGAATCGGAAGTTAGGGACTGATTCCAAAATGAGAGTTGAAATTTAAGGATAAATCTCAAAAAGAGAATCAAAAGTTAGGGACCTACCTCGAACAGAGGGAATAAGAAGTTAGGGGACTGATTCCAAAATATGAATTGAAATTTAAGGATCAATCTCAAAAGGAGGATCAGAAGTTACGGACCGACCTGGAAAGGAGTGAATCAGAACTTAGGGACTGATTCCAAAATGAGAATTGAAATTTAATAAAGAATTTGTGTTGTTGAATCCATAAATATGTGTCATGTGATAATGCCGACATTGGCGAGGAAGATATGCGAAATTTTGTTAGATTTAGTGCAGGTAAGGACGGTCGTGCTGCTCGAGCAAAGAGTAAGAGACCTCGAAATAGAGAGAAATAACTCTATAGATTAATTTTTATTTTTCTTGTTTTTTTTATCACATTTAAGTTTCAAAATATGTTTTCTAAAATTTAATCTTTGTTGGTTGACTGATTTTTAAAAGAGTGTTTTATGTGAATNGAGGGAATCAGAAGTTAGGGACTGATTCCAAAATGAGAATCAAAATTTAAGGATGAATCTCAAAAAGAGGATTAGAAGTTAGGGGCCGACCTCTAAAGGAGGGAATCAGAAGTTAGGGACTAATTTCAAAATGAGAATCAAAATTTAAGGATCAATCTCAAAAAGCGCATCGAAAGTTAGGGACCGACCTTGAAAAGAAGGAATCAGAAGTTAGGGACTGATTCCAAAATGAGAGTTCAAATTTAAGGATAAATCTCAAAAGGAGAATCAAAAGTTAGGGAACTACCTTGAAAAGAAGGAATCAAAAGTTAGGGGACTGATTCCAAAATATGAATTGAAATTTAAGGATCAATCTCAAAAGAAGGATCAGAAGTTAGGGACCGACCTGGAAAGGAGTGAATCAGAACTTAGAGACTGATTCCAAAATTAGAATTGAAATTTAATAAAGAATTTGTGTTGTTGAATCCATAGATATGTGTCATGTGATAATGCTGACATTGGCGAGGAAGATATGCAAAATTTTGTTAGATTTAGTGCAGGCAAGGACGGTCGTGCTGCTCGAGCAAAGAGTAAGAGACCTCGAAACAGAGAGAAATAACTCTATAGATTTATTTTTATTTTTCTTGTTTTTTTTATCACATTTAAGTTTCGAAATATGTTTTCCAAAATTTAATCTTTGTTGGTTGACTGATTTTCAAAAGAGTGTTTTATGTGAACTTTATTATTAAATTTTTATTATTTTGTTCTTTGTTCTTTGTAGTTGAAAACCAACATATGGTTCTATGGTTCTTTATCCATTGTACAAAAGGGCAATTGAACAAATAGATAAAATTTTGAAAGAGATTTTATTAATCTGCTTCAACATGTGTTACATATTGAGTACATGCCAAAGTTTCAAAAGGTACAATATGCTGAATGGATCAAAGTACATATGAAATTATCTCATGTTGGGTACATATCACAAGCTGAGCATATCTGGTACATATATCATCATATCTGCTATGTCAAAATGTAGTACAAAAGGTATCCCTTGAATGTTCATCTCTGGTGGGGTGAGCTCCCGATCGAGCTGACCTACTAAACCACGCTTCAGGACAAGAGTTCCCTTTGCATGTGCTTAGAGGTGCAACACTCTCATAGCTCGTAAGGCAGTAGCTCTTCCAACTCTGGATCTGGCTGGAATCCATATGACATTTTGCTGTCATCCATTCTTCGGAAACATACAAACACCTTGTGGTGTCGTACCCCTAGAATGCAATGTTTGGCAATGTCTGCTCCATTTCCTTTAAGAACCAGCACTGAACCCACTGGTAAAGAAATCTTCATGGATCCTCTGAACTCGTCGGGGCCAATGATATCTATTTATTTTTTGAATAAAATTTTGCTTTTGCTCATGAAGGAGACTATGCAAAAAGGTCTCACAAAATCATGATGGTCTATATGTGGGGGAATGCAGTCGCCTTCATCGTATATATTGATGATACAACTGTTAGGAATACAGTAAACTGGAAGTATGCTCCATCAGACCATCTTCTTGATCATCCATTTTATCATGAGAGGTAGCAGGTCCACCTTATCGTATCTCAAAATTCCCAGGGGTTTTCCATGTTTTTCTTGGGTGAAATTGTAACAACAACCACATTATATGGTGATTCTGCCTTTTCCATGCATCCATTTCCGTAGCTCAGAATAAGTTTTTTCCATCAGAAGGCCTGCTCGACCCCTATCTCTTAGATCAAAGATGCAGTCAAGAGTACTTCTTTTGTCGCTTTTGGAGAAGACTCTGGTATACGGTTCCAAGCCTTCCATTATATTCATGAATCTTCCTTGAACTTCTTCATAGAATTCAAATTCCCTTTTGTTCAAATTACTCATTTTGTATTATCCTGCTATGGTGATGATCGACGGCTATCGAGGATGATCCCTCGTTTCAATATTGGCAGGAATCCGTGCTGGTGTTGTCTCTGTATCCAGCGGGATATATAACTCCCCCATTGGGTGATCGATGTCCTGAAATCTATCGTTAGTGGACATGTACTCCTCTAGAGTACTGTAGCGTTCTAGGTGGAGAACATTGCAGTTTGGGCATTCCACAAATGCCCCTATAGCTGGTGTATGTGTGGGAATTTTGATGTTTCTTGTCGGGACAAAGATCATTTGAAACTTCTGGTATCTCCAGCTTTGTAGCGAACTCGGACTCATCCTCTGTGATAGGCAGGCTGAAGGAAGTCTCTCTCATATCTGGATCATAGATTTTCCCCTCAAGAATAGGGTTGAGTAAATTTTTTGCCTCCTGTTGACATCTTTTTTTATTATGCAGGAAAGCATTATGTTTTTGGCGGTTGGCGTTTCTGCGTTGAGTTCTTCGCAGCTGTGTGTCCGACAATCTTTTGTCATTAGCAGTGACTGATACACCAAAAATATACGAATTTTTAGACCCCATATTTTATACTCATTTTTAGTGATATTGCACTTTAATGGAAGGTATTTTTATGTTTTCTTGCAGGTTGTTGAATTTTAGGACATAAAACAAAAATTAAGCAAAAAGGATGAATTTGAAGCAAAAATGAAGAAGTTGAAAATTTGTTCGGCGCCGACGACTCCATTTTACAAAGAGCAGTGAATTAAATTGTTAAACACTGATGTCGACGGCCCCAATGTTGGTCTAGCCATTGTTTAGATAAGATTTAGCGAAATCATAAGCTTTTTGAAGAGTTTTTGGAGGAACCTATTAAAGAACCGACTCTAGGCTTTATTTGGGGCCAAAATTGATCAGGAAAATGACTCTTCCTGACTTTTCATCACCCAAATCCAACCTTCCACACATCACACATTCTTCCATTTTTCATTCCACAACCATTTAGAGTCCATTGTTCTTATAATTTAGAGTTTTGCTATGAGATTAAGTGTGAACTCTTCTCTAAGAGTGTTGGAGATGGAGAAATTTAAGAGATTTCTTCTTCCTATATTTANACTTGGAATTTAAAAAGCAAAATCATACAAACTTCAATAAGTAAATATAACTTATCTCTAATTCCTCCCCAAGAAATCTCCTCGAAGTTCCTCTGAATATCTTCCTTTCTTTATAGCACACAAAATTCTCCTTCGAAGCTGTAAGGAGGAAGAAAGCTCTCACTTTCCTTCCACTCTTACAATCTCTCGAAGAATTCCTTACAATACTAACCACTCTCTACACTCTAATGGGCACCACAAATAATAAAGACTCAGCAGACCCCCAGCGGACACCACGCGAACACCCAACAGACACCCCTTTTTCGACTTCTAAATGTTTCTTTTAAAGTTATAGAAGAGTTTTCAAGAGTTGCTCAAGCGTCCCTTCAAAAATTTTTCACATTCAATGCATCTGTTGAGAGAACTGACGTGCTCACAGTCGGCGGTCTTCTAGAATATTTAATTCTTGACTCTCAGGAAAAACTCACCGTCGGCGGTGTCGAGCTCGCCGTCCGCTCCCAAGATCAAATCTTCATATTTTTGTCCTTTTTGCTCCAAATTCACTCTTTTTTATATCTTTTTGCTTCAATGACCATAATTTAACATACCTGCAACAAAACATCTAAAATAACTTTCTTTAAAGTGCAATATCATCAAACTTAGTGTAAAATAGGTATGAAAATATCAACATATTTTCCTTTGATCACCCGAAGCTTAAATGCCGGATTTGGTGCTTAGGCGCAAAAATACTTTTGCACATTTTTCACCTATATGCTCTAAATTTGATCCTTTTTCATTCTTTTAAGCATTTTTCACCTATTTACCTATACCTAAAAGAAAATTGGAAAAATACTTTCCGTTAAATTGCAATATCTAAAAAATATGTATATAAATGTGTATAAAAATACTATACATTTTAGGCGTATCAACTTACAATTGTTATTTTGTGATGTTTGTGATTAAACTTTGAGCTGTCTTATATTTTGAATGTTGTGGCAGTGAATTTTATCTTGGTTGATTTTAGTTTTGGTTTTAGTTTTACAGCTACCCTAGCAATTTTGGCTTTCATACAGGGTGACGTCATTGTTTAACATGTAAGTTCATAAGCATAAAAGTAAAGTGTGGAAAGTAAAAGAGAAAATAGTACTATAAACAGTAAAAGTGTACCTGACGAGTTTTCTCGTTTCACCACCTGAAAGGTCAGTACATGCAAGACATGTATATAATTTGCAAGAAACTTAAATTGCATTAGTAGATGAAGGTTTATCTACCAAACCCCAAGCTATTATTTTATTGGGTCTTGGAAGATCCTACTAGATAATTTTAGAAGAAAATATGACAAGTTCAATTAGTCCTTTAAAATATTCAAAAGATTTCAAAGTGCTTGGGGTATGACCCTGAACTATTTTGAATATCTCTAGAAATATTTTGAGTTCATTTTGAACTTATCATATTGTTTTATTAATCATCCAAGTTTAGAGTGTGGCTACCTTGTTGCTCAGAGAAACTTAGCAATTTAATTATCTCAAGGACAGGATACTCAATTAATTAATTTATGTTTCATTAAATGTTATGTGAGTGGGTGCCCTTAAGGCAAGTTTAGGTTATTTAAGATTGTGGTGCCCACAATTAAGGTCAGACTTATAGTATTTAAAGATGTTAATCACCAATTATGTTATCTTCTAAGTCTAATCAATTGAGTTTAGATATTGAGCCTATGTCACTACTAAGCCCTTAATAATCACGATAGGTGAAATGGTGATTATCAAAATTTTGATTTAGATGACATGTATTTTTATCAAATGGTCAAACCATCCTCAACTTTAGGTTTAAGAAAAGTGAATTTCAATCCTTCTGACTTAAGCCCATCATTTAAGAATCGTCTAATCTTAGTTGACTTCCGAGTTATGAAGATTATAAGGATTATGCTTTTGTTGATGTTGTGCAAGGGTAGTGAGTGAGTTTCTACCTCTTAATCTCGTTGTATTTCAATCATCCAAACATGTTTATTAAGATCAAAATTACCCATTTTTTCTTTGGTTAATCTTAAATTTTTGATTAGGGAACCAAAGTCTAATGCCCTTGGAGTACTTCACCTCATAACTCATTAAACACAACTCAAATGACTTTGAGGGTTTAGAGTGTCATATCCATGAGGTAATTATAATGTTGGAGGAGAATATGTGGACCTGTCCAAGTTTAATTTAGTTTAGATAATTATTTAAATTTAGAAGATAGGACTTTCAAAGGTTAATTTATTTAATTATCAAAAATAAAGTTTATGTTTATGGAAAAATTATTAGAGGTCTCTTAAGGTCAGAGAAAATCTTAGACAAAATTTCATAATTTTTTTGAATTAAATTTTTATGACTATTATTTAATTTTTTAATCAATTTCAATGATTAAATTAAATAGAAAATAATCTTTTAATTACAAAAAAAATCACTTTTTTAGTTTTAATAGACTTCTCTAAATTCAGAAAACTCAGAGAACCAAGTTTTGTATTTTTGTGATTTTTAATTTATGTATTATAATTATCTTAATGGGAAAATATGAAAAATTCATTTATAAGCTTTTAAAATTTATTTTTTTTTTACTTAGAAAAATTAGGAAAAATATCCTAATGAATTTTAAGTGATCAGGGGGACATTTCCACTCATTTTGAACCATCTTTTGTATTTTTAAAAATTTTGATTATTTTAATTTATTTTAATTCACAATATATTTTAAAATTGAAATATTTTCACAAAAATGGATTTTATATTATAAAATGCCCCTAATCACAAGGAACTTAGAAAAGCAACTTTCTTAATTTTTTTAAGCATATTTAATTTAATATAATTATTTTAATACAGGAATACAAGGTTTCCTTAAAAAATCCAATTGAGTGCTGGACTATGTTAAATAATTTTGATATTTTTACAGTGAACAAACACAATTTTTATGAATAATATGGCTTTGATTTTGTTGATTTTTGATAAGTAGATAATTTGCAAAAATTAACACAAGATATCCATATTTAATTAAATATAGAAATTTACAGAATATTCCAAAGCATCATGAAATTTTTCATAGACTTCTCTGACCACAAGAAACCTACTAAAATTATTCTAAAAAATTTTCAAGTGATATTTTGATTTATATAATTAAAATAAGCCAAAATTGGCACCCTAGCTTAAAAATTAGGGTTTGAGACAAAGATGTCCTCTAACTTTAGAAAAATCAGAGAATATCTCCTCTATGATGAGGANGTGATATTTTGATTTATATAATTAAAATAAGCCAAAATTGGCACCCTAGCTTAAAAATTAGGGTTTGAGACAGAGATGTCCTCTGACTTTAGAAAAATCAAAGAATATCTCCTCTATGATGAGGGACAAACCCTAAAAATTTTAAGCCATGGTGAAATGTTTTAGGCCATGGAGAATTAAAATACCATAGAGGGTATTTAATTAATTAAAAATAATATATTTGAAAAATAATTTTTATTTTTTATCCCCATTATTCACCTCTGTTCACTAAGCAAGAGGGTATTTTTTTTATTTTTAGGATTTTCTATGAAAAGTTATAAATTCTTAAAGATCTATTTTTTATTTAATTAAGAAAAATCATAATTTTTTATTCATACCAGTCACACGCCGTGTCATTCTCACAAAAGACCAAACCGAGCCCAAAATTAGGGTTAGTGAGCTACACCTTTCCCCAAGAGGTGAGGCCTCAATTGGGTGCTTATGGAAGCTTCAGTGGAGTCTGGTGAACCTTTTGAATGTGTTTATTTCCTCTGGTGAAAGCTCCATAGATGAGTTCGATCAAAGGGTGGAGAGGCCTTAGTGTAGGGATATGTTAGAGGGCTCAACAGAAGAGGATTTTGATGAGAATTTTCCTCTCTTGCACTGGTGAACCTCAAGAGCAAATAAATTTGGTATTTGGGAGGTTTCTTAAGATGGTCAAAAATTTGCCCTGATTTTGAGTTCAAAATTTGAGCTCAAGTGATGGGGGAGATGGCCAAAGGATGGTTGCAATGGGATTAGGGAGACTTGGAGGAGGTCTAGGAACAATTCAACATATTTTCCCCAAAGGAAATTTTATTTTGTTTTTTTTAGCCATGGAGGAGGGGTTTAAGTAAAACAACCTAGGGTGGCTGTCATGGCCTCCAATTGGGTGCAATGTGAAGCTAAGGTGGAAGGATTCAAAGTGCTAAGGGCCAATCAAGGTTGGGCAGCTAAGATGGGTGTGTTTTGATTTTGAATTTAAGCTTGGGGCTCTTGATTTTGGTGTTTTTCGGCCACTAAGCCAGCTAAAAAGGCCAGGGGAGGAGGTCAGAAGGTGAGGTGAGTCAGTGGGAGGCCTAATTATAATTTACTCCCAATGGTAAGTGATTTTTGGTTGAGGCCCAAAAATGGGCTAAGATCCCTTAATTTAGGGATCCATTGGTCCATAGCTTATTTAGATGGTTTGAGAGGGTTTATACTAGTCCATAGGGTGCACTTGGAGGCTGTGGTGTCATCAATTTGCTGGCTTAGGCATGACTAAGTCAATTTTGGTTGAGGGGTTCAATTTGGGTCAACATTGCTAAAAGTTGGGTTTTGGCTAGGTTAGCCATGACATTGAGGTCAATTGATTGATAAAAATTATGTAGTTGATTGTAATGAAGATTTTTGGTGAAGGGATTGAAGTAATTTTAAGTTTAATTGGAAGCTCAATTTGATGGATTTTTGTGTTTTGGTCAATTTGGGCATGTTGGACTAGACTTGGGTCTAGGTTGGGCGAAGATTTGGCTAAGTCCAAATTGATGGTTGGAAATGGTCCATAGGAATGTCATGAAGAGTTTTCAATATAAATTGGGTGTTAATTTTGGAGTTAGGGCATTCAATTTGGTGGAATTTGGGGACATAGCCAATTTGGGACAAATTTGGGGATTTTTGGACTTAGCTTAAAATTAAGTGAAACTGAGGCTTCACCAAGGCCAATTGAAGGTCAAACTTGATGTTTAGGAGTTTTATGAAGAGTTTAGGATTCAAATTGGGGCAAACTGAGTAAGCTATGGGATTCAATGAGGTGATATTAGGTCATAGGGCCAAAATTTGGGTTTTGATTTGGAATAAAATTGAGCTCAAAGCATAAGAAAATTAGGATTTTATTTGGTTTAGATTTATCATATGAAAGTTGAATTTGAGTTTAGAATTGAATTGAGGGGAATTGGAGCCAAATTGATGGACCTTTAAGGTGAATTTGGGGAAATTGGACCATTAAAGGAAATTTGGGGGTTTTGGTCAAAATGGTCAAATTGGCCGAATTGGCTTCAATTGAAGGGTCCAAATTAGTTTTGGAGACATTTGAAGTGATTTTGGAGGTTTTGGGAAAGTTTTCCGTGTTAAGTGTATTTTTGTAATTTTGGCAATTTTGGGGGTATTTTGGTAATTTTGGAAAATTTTTGTGTGGATTTGGGCAATTTGGGTATTTTGAAACGGTTTGAAGTGATTTTTGAATAAATTTTAGTATTTTGGATGAATTTGGTGATTTTTTTACCAAATTTGGGATTTCAAGGGCATTTAGGTAATTTGGGTGGATTTTGGGGCAAAAGGCCAAGTTGGACATTTTTGGAAGAATTGGGGTGCTAACCACCTAGTATGAGCTATGAACCAATGAAATCCTCATTTAGGTGCTCTATGTACTGGTCTTAGCTAAACCCTACCTAGGGTTAGTGGGTCTCGGGGACCATCTACATGAGAGTCCCAAAAGATCAAGGTATCAAAGTCAACAAATTAAGATTTAGGGTTGTGAGTGAATGGGGGTGAAAGTGAGTGAGAGTGAGCGCAAGTGATGAACTAGCTCCAAACCAACACCCATAGTTAACCCTAAGGTCAAACAGTCCTATGGCTACTCCTCTTGAGATCCTCCATACTAACCCCACCTACTATGTGCTAGAGGTTAGTACCAATATGCGGGACTTCAAGTTGAGCAAGAAAGTGTTTAGAATCTCTAAATGTGAGGGTTCCTTTTCTAGTTTCTAAGAATAATCAACAAGAAAGTCCAATGTCTAGACCTTTGACAACTAAAGAGGGAAAACTAAACCTCAACCAAAAGTGAGGTCAACAAATGAACCCCCAATATGTGTGGTGTGTTGGGCAAAGCACACCACACGTATGGCGTTGATCGACGAGATCAAAAAAACCAACACAGAATCCTAAGTCAACATACCTAGAAAGGAGTGTAGAGTTGAGTGCTAGTTATTTTTGCTGTGGAATATAGCATGTGAATATCTGATCAAAATCAAGGAGTAGAAACTCCAACAGGGAATTGGAGAGTGGGTTTTAAATTATCAAGTTTCAGGTGTTTACAGAGGATGGAAATTAGTATGTAGGTGCTGACCCCAAGATGGAAATTAAAATTTAGGTATTAATCTTGGAAAGAAGAGTCAAAATTTTGGTACCGATCTTAAAAGGAGGGAATCAGAATTTCGAGACTGAATCCAAAATGAGAGTTGAAATTTAGGGATCAATCTCGAAAGGAGAATCAAAAGTAAGGGACTAACCATGAAAAGAGGGAATCAGAAGTTAGGGTCGACTTTAAAAATGAGAATTGAAATTTAGGTATCAACCTCAAAAAGAGGATCTGAAGTTAGGGACCGACCTTGAAAAGAGGGAATCAAAAGTTAAGGAGTGATTCCAAAATTAGAATTAAAATTTAAGTACCAACCTCAAAAAGAGGATCGAAAGTTAGGGACCGACCTTGAAAAAGAGGGAATCAGAAGTTAAGTATTGATTCCAAAATGAGAATTGAAATTTAAGGATCAATCTCAAAAAGAGGATCGAAAATTAGGGACCGACCTCGAAAGGAGGGAATCAGAAGTTAGGGACTGATTCCAAAATGAGAATCAAAATTTAAGGATGAATCTCAAAAAGAGGATCAGAAGTTAGGGGCCGACCTCTAAAGGAGGGAATCAGAAGCTAGGGACTAATTTCAAAATGAGAATCAAAATTTAAGGATCAATCTCAAAAAGTGGATCGGAAGTTAGGGACCGACCTTGAAAAGAGGGAATCGGAAGTTAGGGACTGATTCCAAAATGAGAGTTGAAATTTAAGGATAAATCTCAAAAAGAGAATCAAAAGTTAGGGACCTACCTCGAACAGAGGGAATAAGAAGTTAGGGGACTGATTCCAAAATATGAATTGAAATTTAAGGATCAATCTCAAAAGGAGGATCAGAAGTTACGGACCGACCTGGAAAGGAGTGAATCAGAACTTAGGGACTGATTCCAAAATGAGAATTGAAATTTAATAAAGAATTTGTGTTGTTGAATCCATAAATATGTGTCATGTGATAATGCCGACATTGGCGAGGAAGATATGCGAAATTTTGTTAGATTTAGTGCAGGTAAGGACGGTCGTGCTGCTCGAGCAAAGAGTAAGAGACCTCGAAATAGAGAGAAATAACTCTATAGATTAATTTTTATTTTTCTTGTTTTTTTTATCACATTTAAGTTTCAAAATATGTTTTCTAAAATTTAATCTTTGTTGGTTGACTGATTTTTAAAAGAGTGTTTTATGTGAATTTTATTATTAAATTTTTATTATTTTGTTCTTTGTTCTTTGTAGTTGAAAACCAACATATGGTTCTATGGTTCTTTATCCATTGTACAAAAGGGCAATTGAACAAATAGATAAAATTCTGAAAGAGATTTCATTAATCTCCTTCAACATGTGTTACATATTGAGTACATGCCAAAGTTTTAAAAGGTACAATATGTTGAATGGATCAAAGTACATATGAAATTATCTCATGTTGGGTACATATCACAAGCTGAGCATATCTGGTACATATATCATCATATCTGCTATGTCAAAATGTAGTACAAAAGGTATCCCTTGAATGTCCATCTCTGGTGGGGTGAGCTCCCGATCGAGCTGACCTACTAAGCCACGCTTCAGGACAAGAGTTCCCATTGCATGTGCTTAGAGGTGCAACACTCTCATAGCTCGTAAGGCAGTAGCTCTTCCAACTCTGGATCTGGCTGGAATCCATATGGCATTTTGCTGTCATCCATTCTTCGGAAACATACAAACAGCTTGTGGTGTCGTACCCCTGGAATGCAATGTTTGGCAATGTCTTCTCCATTTCCTTTAAGAACCAGCACTGAACCCACTGGTAAGGAAATCTTCATGGATCCTCTGAACTCGTCGGGGCCAATGATATCTATTTCTTTTTTGAATAAAATGTTGCTTTCGCTCATGAAGGAGACTGTGCAAAAAGGTCTCACAAAATCATGATGGTCTATATGTGGGGGAATGCAGTCGCCTTCATCGTATATATTGATGATACAACTGTTAGGAATACAGTCAACTGGAAGTATGCTCCATCTGACCATCCTCTTGATCATCCATTTTATCATGAGAGGTAGCAGGTCCACCTCATCGTATCTCAAAATTCCCGGGGATTTCCATGTTTTTCTTGGGTGAAATTGTAACAAAAACCACATTATATGGTGATTCTGCCTTTTCCATGCATCCATTTCCGTAGCTCAGAATAAGTTCTTTCCATCAGAAGGCCTGCTCAACCCCTATCTCTTAGATCAAAGATGCAGTCAAGAATACTTGTTTCGTCGCTTTCGGAGAAGACTCTGGTATACAGTTCCAAGCCTTCCACTATATTAATGAATCTTCCTTGAACTTCTTCATAGAATTCAAATTCCCTTTTGCTAAAATTACTCATTTTGTAGTATTCTGCTGTGGTGATGATCAGCGGCTATCGAGGATGATCCCTCGTTTCAATATTGACAGGAATCCAGGCTGGTGTTGTCTCTGTATCCAGCGGGATATATAACTCCCCCATTGGGTGATCGGTGACCTGAAATCTATCGTCAGTGGACATGTACTCCTCTAGAGTACTGTAGCGTTCTAGGTGGAGAACATTGCAGTCTGGGCATTCCACAAATGCCCCTATAGCTGGTGTATGTGTGAGAATTTTGGTGTCGCATGTCGGGCAACCCGCACAAAGATCATTTGAAACTCCTGGTATCTCCAGCTCTGTAGCGAACTCAGACTCATCCTTTGTGATAGGCAGGCTGGACAAAGTCTCTCTCATATCTGGATCATAGATTTTCCCCTCAGGAATAGGGTTGAGTAAATTTTTTGCCTCCTGTTGGCATCTTTTTTTATTATGCAGGAAAGCATTATTTTTTTGGCGGTTGGTGTTTCTGCGTTGAGTTCTTCGCAGCTGTGTGTCCGACAATCTTTTCTCATTAGCAGTGACTGATACACCAAAAATATATGAATTTTTAGACCCCATATTTTATACTCATTTTTAGTGATATTGCACTTTAATGGAAGGTATTTTTATGTTTTCTTGCAGGTTGTTGAATTTTAGGACATAAAACAAAAAGTAAGCAAAAAGGATGAATTTGGAGCAAAAATGAAGAAGTTGAAAATTTGTTCGGCACCGACGACACCATTTTACAAAGAGCAGCGAATTAAATTGTTGAACACTGATGCCGATGGCCCCAATGTTGGTCCAGCCATTGTTTCTATAAGATTTAGCGAATTCAGAAGCTTTTTGAAGAGTTTTTGGAGGAACCTATTAAGGAACCGACTCTAGGCTTTATTTGGGGCCAAAATTGATCAGGAAAAGTGACTCTTCCTGACTTTTCAACACCCCAATCCAACCTTCTACACATCACACATTCTTCCATTTTTCATTCCACAACCATTTAGAGTCCATTGTTCTTATAATTTAGAGTTTTCCTATGAGATTAAGTGTGAACTCTTCTCTAAGAGTGTTGGAGATGGAGAAAAGTGAGAGATTTCTTCTTCCTATATTTCCTAGAAGAGGCTACAAGGGATTTACTTTAAGAAAGAGTTTTAGATAAGTGTTGTTTGTTCATTAGTATTGTATGAAATTTCTTTTATATATGAAATTTGCATTTTATTGTATCTTTCTCATGAAGTCTGAGTTTTTTTCTTTATCTTTCTCTCTACTATGAGATATGGTGAAATGAAGAGATAATATGGATGTGTCAATATTAAAATATAAAATAAATTGTGATGATTTTTCAACTGTGAACTTAATTTACTTTTTGATCTGGCCAATTGAATTGTTAAAATATGTTGTGAAACATATATTCCAGGAAATGAAGTATGAGATCTACAACAGAGTGAGGATCACATTTGATTCCATGAAGGAGAATTTCGTTAATGGAATTAAGTGCAAATAAATAGGAAAATAAACTTTGTTGGGTGTAGAATTGGAGAATATTTAGGGTGACAGACTAAAATTCCCAATTCAATCTTAGTGTTTAAAAACTAAAGCGAGAGTTCGCCTTCAAGTGAAGGGAAGTGGGAGCCAATATCATCCTAGCCTAGCCACGAATTTAGGGACTAAACCTGGGATTAGCCAAAGATTTTCTATAACACTGTATCAGGGTAGAGAATTAAAATTACTTCTCTTTGGCACAATATATATTAAAATGATTTATTTCATCTCATTTTACTAAAATCTCATTGTAGTGGGAATGATGCTTTTTCACCTAAGAAATCTTCATCACATAAACATAGTTAATAGTTTAGTAGTTACTGTTTAAACTTTGTATTTCAATTTTTTTATTAGTTAAATAATTTAGTCTTGATAATATCTCAACATTGAAAATTAGTGACAATAATTTTTTTTGACTTTCTGTGAATTTTCTCGTAAATTTATCATTTTAAATTTAAACCTTCCCCATGGTAGCGATGTTTGGGGCTTAAATAGAAAGTCCTTTATTACTTGATAACGATATGTATACTTGTGTAGAATCTCAGCTTTAATTGCTTAAATTTCTAATTCATAAAATATTGTTTCAAACTTTTGGCATCGTTGCATAGCGGATCAACTATATAATTTTACACAACTATATTTCACATCAAGATCNTAAAATAATTTATTTCATCTCATTTTACTAAAATCTCATTGTAGTGGGAATGATGCTTTTTCACCTAAGAAACCTTCATCACATAAACATAGTTAATAGTTTGGTAGTTACTGTTTAAACTTTGTATTTCAATTTTGTTATTAGTTAAATAATTTAGTCTTGATAATATCTCAACATTGAAAATTAGTGAAAATAATTTTTTTTGACTTTCTGTGAATTTTCTAGTAAATTTATCATTTTAAATTTAAACCTTCCCCATGGTAGCGATGTTTAGGGCTTAAATAGAAAGTCCTTTATTACTTGATAACGATATGTATACTTGTGTAGAATCTCAACTTTAATTGCTTAAATTTCTAATTCATAAAATATTGTTTCAAACTTTTGGCATCGTTGCATAGCGGATCAACTATATAATTTTACACAACTATAGTTCACATCAAGATCAAGTTTTTGGCGCCGTTGTCAGGGAAGGTAACGGTAAATTAGAAAATTTAGAGATAATTAATTAATTAAAAATTAAAAAATTCAAAAAAATTCAAAAAAAAAGATTCAAAAATCCAAAAAGAAAATATATTTTTTATTTAAGAGTTATTTTTAAGAAATTTTTCCTTGCTTATTATATTTGTTTATGGAAAAAATTGGATCTGAAGGTTTAGTACCTTACGATTCAGAATTAGAGCATACTATTAGAAAAGTTTGAAAACAATAAAAAGAAAATAAAAAATTAAACAAAATGGTGAATAATTTAAATAATCAAATAAACGAAAAACGACAAAGACCNGAAAATTTTCCTTGCTTATTATATTTGTTTATGGAAAAAATTGGATCTGAAGGTTTAGTACCTTACGATTCAAAATTAGAGCATACTATTAGAAAAGTTTGAAAACAATAAAAAGAAAATAAAAAATTAAACGAAATGGTGAATAATTTAAATAATCAAATAAACGAAAAAGGACAAAGACCTTTAAAAGATTATGTTAATTCTATAGCAGATGAACTTCACTTGACTATTCAAAATCCTGATGTCGCTGCTAATTTATTTGAGTTTAAACCTGCTATTAGCCAAATGGTAGAAAATAATCAATTTGGAGGAAGACTTACTAAAGGTCCAAACTTACATTTTGCTAGTTTTCTTAAAATTTGTGCTACTTTAACTATGATTGAGTGTCTAATGATGCTGTCAGGCTTAGTCTTTTTCTATTTTGATTAAGGGATAAAGCTAAGGCATAATTAAATTCATTAGCACCTGGATCTATCAAAACTTGGGGAGAGCTATCACAAAAATTATTAGCTAAATATTTTCCACCCATGAAAACTGTTAAGCTTAGAAATGATATTACATATTTTTGTCAGTTTGAAGGGGAATCGATATATGCAGCTTGAGAAATATTTAAAGATTTTCTTAGAAAAAGTCCACACCATGCTCTACCAGATTGGTTAATAATTCAAATATTTTATAATAGATTAGTAGAATCACTTAGATCTATTATAGATACTGCTACGGGTGGATCACTAATGTTGTTAATAATTCAAACCTTTTACAATGGATTAGTAGGATCACTAAGATCTATTATTGATGCTGTTGCGGGTGGATCATTAATTTCAAAACCTTTTAATGAAGATATTCTTGAATTGAAGAAATGGCTACTAATAATTTTCAATGGCCCTCTGAAAGGGTAAATCCTAAGAGAGTAGCTAGTATTCATGATTCTGATGAAATGTCTATTTTAGCAACTCAAATTGCAACTATTTTGAAAAAGATTGATCAAATAGGAGTGAACTATTCTCAAATACCCCCAATATTAGAGAAAAATTCACTAGAACAGATTATTCATACTCAATCATTTTATGAAACTTTAAATGCTACAAATAATCAAAATAACAATCCCTATTCTAACTTTTATAATCCTGGATGAAAAAATCACCCTAATTTTAGTTAGAATAATTATAACAATTTGGTGAATCCTTCCGGAAATTTGAACAACCAAGGAAATCATAGTTATCAACCTTATTATCCTTCTGGATTTAACTGTAATCCTAACCCACAAGTTAAGGAAAAGAAGTTGATGATGGAAGAAGTAATGTTAAACATGAGAAATTAAATACAGAATCAAAGGGCTGCTATTAGAAATATTGAAAATCAATTAGGACATATTGCTACCGCACTCAGTAACAAACCTTATGGAATTCTTCGGAGTATGGTGGAAGTTAATCCAAACGATCAAAATAAGGAGCAAATTAAAGCTATTCAGATATGAATTGGAAAAAAAGTTAAAACAAGGATCCAAAGAGAAACTGAAGTTGACGAAGAGAAGGAAACAACGGAAAGCGATGAAAATGAAAATGAACAAACACAAGGTCCTTTAGAAAAATCATTACTTTTGTTTCCTCAAAGACTGAAGCAAAAGAACAAAGATAAACAATTTATAAAATTTTTGAAAATCCTTAAGAAGTTAACAATAAACATTCCTTTTGTTGAAGCTTTAGAACAAATACTAAGTTATGTGAAATTTATGAAGGATGTATTAAACAAGAAAAGGAAGTTTACAGATCACGAGACTATTAAACTAGGTGAAGAGTGTAGTGTTATTATTCAGAAAAAGCTCCCTGAAAAATTAGAAGATCTTGGTATTTTTACTATACCTTGTGCTATTGGTGAAAAGTTTTTTTTGGAAAAGCTTTATGTGATTTAGAAGCGAGTATCAATCTTATGCCTTTATCGATCTTTAAATGTTTAGATTTTGGAGAGATTACCCCTACTACTGTAACTCTTCAGTTAGTTGATCGATTAATAACTTATCCAAAAGGAGTTATAGAGGGTGTATCAGTAAAAGTGGATAATTTATTTTCCCTGTAGACTTTATAGTATTGGATATGGAGAAAGATAAAGAAATTCCTATTATTTTGGAGAGATCATTTCTTACAACAAGGAGAGATTTGATAGATGTGCAAAAAAGAGAATTAATAATGAGAATTAATGATCAAGAAGTATCATTTAATATTGTAAACACTATGAAATATCCTGCAATAGAAAAAGATAATGATTGTTTTAGGATGCAAGTAACTGATTATCTGCATAATGAGCAATTTAAGAATGAGTTTAAAGATAAATTAAAAGAAGGAGAATTTTTTGGAAATAAGGATGAAATAAAAGAAGAAGATTTGGATTATTTTCAGGGCAAATTTGAAACCTTAAACTTATTAGAAAATGATAATAAAAATGGTATTCCTTCAAATATTAAACCACCTGAACTTCAACTGAAAAAATTATCTGCCCATTTAAAATATGTATTTTTAGGAGAGTCATCTATATTGCTTGTTATTGTATCTTCTAAATTAATAGAAATTCAAGAATAAAAATTAATAGAGATGTTGAAAAAATATAAAAAGGCTTTTGGATAGACTTTACCAAATATTAAAGGAATTAGTCCTTCAATTTGTATGCATAGAATTCTATTAGATGAAAAATATGAACCTAAAGTTGATCCTTAGAGGAGATTAAACCCAATAATGAAAGAAGTTGTTAAAAAAGAAATTTTAAAATGGCTAGATGTGGAATTATATATCCAATTTCAGACAATGCTTGGGTAAGCCCAATTCACTGTGTTCTGAGTAAAGTAGGAGTGACCACTGAAGAAAATGAGAAAAATGAATTAATACTAATAAGATAAGTTACTGGTTGGCGAATTTGTATTAAATATAGAAAATTAAACATGGTCACCAGAAAAGATCACTTTTTTTTACCTTTTTTAGACCAAATGTTGGATAGATTGGCTGGGAACAAATATAATTGCTTTTCAGATGGATATATCGGTCATCACCAAGTTCCAATTGCTCTAGAAGATCAAGAGAAGACAAAACTTACTAGCCCATATGGAACATTTGCTTTTCATAAAAGGTCTTTTGGACTATGTAATGCACCTACAACATTTCAAAGATGTATGATATCAATCTTTAGCAAGTTTATTAAACATGGAATGAAAGTGTTTATGGATGATTTTTTAGTATTTGGAACTTTGTTTGAATTATGTTTAAATAATTTAGAAAAAGTTCTGGATGTATGTGAAAAAATTAACCTAGTACTAAATTGAGAAAAATGTCAATTGATGGTTGCAGGAGGAATCNATAATGAAAGAAGTTGTTAAAAAAGAAATTTTAAAATGGCTAGATGTGGAATTATATATCCAATTTCAGACAGTGCTTGGGTAGGTCCAATTCACTGTGTTCTGAATAAAGTAGGAGTGACCATTGAAGAAAATGAGAAACATAAATTAAAACTAATAAGACAAGTTACTGGTTGGCGAATTTGTATTGACTATAGAAAATTAAACATGGTCACCAGAAAAGATCACTTTTTCTTACCTTTTTTAGACCAAATGTTGGATAGATTGGCTGGGAACAAATATTATTGCTTTTTAGATGGATATATCAGTCATCACCAAGTTCTAATTGCTCCAGAGGATCAAGAGAAGACAAAACTTACTAGCCCATATGGAACATTTGCTTTTCATAAAATGCCCTTTGGACTATGTAATGCACCTGCAACATTTCAAAGATGTATGATATCAATCTTTAGCAAGTTTATTGAACATGGAATGGAAGTGTTTATGGATGATTTTTTAGTATTTGCAACTTTGTTTGAATTATGTTTGAATAATTTAGAAAAAGTTCTGGAAGTATGTGAAAAAATTAACCTAGTACTAAATTGGAAAAAATGTCAATTGATGGTTGCAGGAGGAATTCTACTTGGGCATAAAATTTCTGAAAATGACATATAAGTAGATCCTGCAAAAATTCAAGTTCTTGAAAAATTACCACCTCGGACTAATGTTAAAGGGGTAAGAAGCTTTTTAGGACATGCTGGTTACTACAGGCGTTACATAAAAATTTTTCTAAAATAACTAAGCCATTATGCCATCTTTTAGAAAAAGATACAAAAATTGATTTTAACGAGGAATGCATAAAAGCATTTGATATATTGAAATAAAAATTAATCACTGCACATATAATAGTTTCACATGATTGGGATAAACCATTTGAAATAATGTGTGATGTGAGTGATTATGCTATTGGGGTTGTGTTAGGACAAAGGCACAACTAAGTTTTTAAAGTAATATATTATGCTAGTAAAACTCTAAATGATGCTCAAATTAACTACACAACTACTGAAAGAAAGTTACTCACTATTGTTTATGCCTATGATAAATTTAAACCTTACTTAATTGGAACTAAATGTATAATGCATACAGATCATTTTGCTATTAAATACTTAATGCAAAAGAAGGATTCTAAACCAAGATTAATTAGAAGGATACTTCTATTGTAAGAGTTTGATTTTACCGTAGTTGTTAGAAAGGGAAATGATAATCAAATAGTTGATCATTTGGCTCGATTAGAAAGAGAAATATTAACTAATTTTGCAAATGAAATTTTAGAGAATTTCCCTGATGAACAATTATATAATATTGATGAAATGAATGTGCTGTGGTATGCTGATATAGTAAATTATATTATAAGTGATATTTTACCACCTGATATCAAAAATCCACAATTAATGAAATTTATATATGATTCAAAATTCTATTTTTAGGATGACCCATATCTATATAAAAAAGGTAAAGATCTAATTATTAGAAGGCGTGTGCCTTATGAGGAAACTATACAGATAATTAAAAGATTCCATGATTCTTAATTTAGAGGACATTTTGGAACATATAGAACTACATATAAGATTTTGCAAANTCTATAGCAGATGAACTTCACTTGACTATTCAAAATCCTGATGTCGCTGCTAATTTATTTGAGTTTAAACCTACTATTAGCCAAATGGTAAAAAATAATCAATTTGGAGGAACACTTACTAAAGGTCCAAACTTACATCTTGCTAGTTTTCTTGAAATTTGTGCTACTTTAAATATGATTGAGTGTCTAATGATGCTGTCAGGCTTAGTCTTTTTCTATTTTCATTAAGGGATAAAGCTAAGGCTTAATTAAATTTATTAGCACCTGGATCTATCAAAACTTGGGGAGAGCTATCATAAAAATTATTAGCTAAATATTTTCCACCCATGAAAACTGCTAAGCTTAGAAATGATATTACATATTTTTGTCAGTTTGAAGGGGAATCGATATATGCAACTTGAGAAAGATTTAAGATCTTCTTAGAAAATGTCCACACCATGCTCTACCAGATTGGTTAATAATTCAAACATTTTATAATAGATTAGTAGAATCACTTAGATCTATTATAGATACTGCTACGGGTGGATCACTAATGTTTTGATGAAGCATATTCTTTAATTGAAGAAATGACTACTAACAATTTTCAATGGCCCTCTGAACGGGTAAATCCTAAGAGAGTAGCTTGTATTCATGATTCTGATAAAATGTCTATTTTAGCAACTCAAATTGCTACTATTTTAAAAAAGATTGATCAAATAGGAGTGAACTATTCTCAAATACCCCCAGTATTAGAGAAAAATTCACTAGAACAGATTATTGATACTCAATCATTTTATGAAACTTTAAATTCTACAAATAATCAAAATAACAATCCCTATTCTAACTTTTATAATCCTGGATGAAAAATCACCCTAATTTTAATTAGAATAATTATAACAATTTGGTGAATCCCTCCGAAAATTTGAACAACCAAGGAAATCCTAGTTATCAACCTTATTATCCTTTGATTTAACTCCTAATCCTAACCCACAAGTTAAGGAAAAGAAGTTGATGATGGAAGAAGTAATGTTAAACATGAGAAATTAAATACAGAATCAAAGGGCTGCTATTAGAAATATTGAAAATCAATTAGAACATATTGCTACTGCCAGTAACAGACCTTCTGGAATTCTTCGGAGTACGGTGGAAGTTAATCCAAACGATCAAAATAAGGAGCAAATTAAAGCTATTCAGATATGACTTGGAAAAAAAGTTAAAACAAGGATCCAAAGAGAAACTGAAGTTGATGAAGAGAAGGAAACAATGGAAAGCGATCAAAATGAAAATGAACAAACACAAGGTCCTTTAGAAAAATCATTACTTTTGTTTCCTCAAAGACTGAAGCAAAAGAACAAAGATAAACAATTTATAAAACTTTTGAAAATCCTTAAGAAGTTAACAATAAACATTCCTTTTGTTGAAGCTTTAGAACAAACACCAAGTTATGTGAAATTTATGAAGGATATATTAAACAAGAAAAGGAATTTTACAGATCACGAGACTATTAAACTAGGTGAAGAGTGTAGTGCTATTATTCAGAATAAGCTCCCTGAAAAATTAGAAGATCTTGGTATTTTTACTATACCTTGTGCTATTGGTGAAAAGTTTTTTTGGAAAAGCTTTATGTGTTTTAGAAGCGAGTATCAATCTTATGCCTTTATCGATCTTTAAATGTTTAGATTTAGGAGAGATTACCCCTACTACTGTAACTCTTCAGTTAGTTGATCGATTAATAACTTATCCAAAAGGAGTTATAGAGGGTGTATTAGTAAAGTGGATAAATTTATTTTCCCTGTAGACTTTATAGTATTGGATATGGAGAAAGATAAAGAAATTCCTATTATTTTGGGGAGATCATTTCTTACAACAGGGAGAGATTTGATAGATGTGCAAAAAAGAGAATTAATAATGAGAGTTAATGATCAAGAAGTATCATTTAATATTGTAAATACTATGAAATATCTTGCAATAGAAAAAGATAATGATTGTTTTAGGATGGAAGTAACTGATTATCTACGTAATGAGCAATTTAAGAATGAGTTTAAAGATAATTTAAAGCAAGGAGAATTTTTTGGAAATAAGGATGAAATAAAAGAAGAAGATTTGGACTATTTTCAGGGCAAATTTGAAACTTTAAACTTGTTAGAAAATGATAATGAAAATCGTATTCCTGCAAATATTAAACCACCTGAACTTAACCTGAAAAAATTATCTGCCCATTTAAAATATGTATTTTTAGGAGAGTCATCTATATTGCTTGTTATTGTATCTTCTAAATTAATAGAAATTCAAGAACAAAAATTAATAGAGATGTTGAAAAAATATAAAAGGGCTTTTGGATGGACTTTACCAAATATTAAAGGAATTAGTCCTTCAATTTGTATGCATAGAATTCTATTAGATGAAAAATATGAACCTAAAGTTGATCCTTAGAGGAGATTAAACCCAATAATGAAAGAAGTTGTTAAAAAAGAAATTTTAAAATGGCTAGATGTGGAATTATATATCCAATTTCAGACAGTGCTTGGGTAGGTCCAATTCACTGTGTTCTGAATAAAGTAGGAGTGACCATTGAAGAAAATGAGAAACATAAATTAAAACTAATAAGACAAGTTACTGGTTGGCGAATTTGTATTGACTATAGAAAATTAAACATGGTCACCAGAAAAGATCACTTTTTCTTACCTTTTTTAGACCAAATGTTGGATAGATTGGCTGGGAACAAATATTATTGCTTTTTAGATGGATATATCAGTCATCACCAAGTTCTAATTGCTCCAGAGGATCAAGAGAAGACAAAACTTACTAGCCCATATGGAACATTTGCTTTTCATAAAATGCCCTTTGGACTATGTAATGCACCTGCAACATTTCAAAGATGTATGATATCAATCTTTAGCAAGTTTATTGAACATGGAATGGAAGTGTTTATGGATGATTTTTTAGTATTTGCAACTTTGTTTGAATTATGTTTGAATAATTTAGAAAAAGTTCTGGAAGTATGTGAAAAAATTAACCTAGTACTAAATTGGAAAAAATGTCAATTGATGGTTGCAGGAGGAATTCTACTTGGGCATAAAATTTCTGAAAATGACATATAAGTAGATCCTGCAAAAATTCAAGTTCTTGAAAAATTACCACCTCGGACTAATGTTAAAGGGGTAAGAAGCTTTTTAGGACATGCTGGTTTCTATAGGCGTTACATAAAAATTTTTCTAAAATAACTAAGCCATTATGCCATCTTTTAGAAAAAGATACAAAAATTGATTTTAACGAGGAATGCATAAAAGCATTTGATATATTGAAATAAAAATTAATCACTGCACATATAATAGTTTCACATTATTGGGATAAACCATTTGAAATAATGTGTGATGTGAGTGATTATGCTATTGGGGCTGTGTTAGGACAAAGGCACAACTAAGTTTTTAAAGTAATATATTATGCTAGTAAAACTCTAAATGATGCTCAAATTAACCACACAACTACTGAAAGAAAGTTACTCACTATTGTTTATGCCTATGATAAATTTAGACCTTACTTAATTGGAACTAAATGTATAATGCATACAGATCATTTTACTATTAAATACTTAATGCAAAAGAAGGATTCTAAACCAAGATTAATTAGAAGGATACTTCTATTGTAAGAGTTTGATTTTATCGTAGTTGTTAGAAAGGGAAATGATAATCAAATAGCTGCTCATTTGGCTAGATTAGAAAGAGAAATATTAACTAATTTTGCAAATGAAATTTTAGAGAATTTCCCTGATGAACAATTATATAATATTGATGAAATGAATGTGCCGTGGTATGCTGATATAGTAAATTATATTATAAGTGATATTTTACCACCTGATATAAAAAATCCACAATTAATGAAAGTTATATATGATTCAAAATTCTATTTTTAGGGTGACCCATATCTATATAAACAAGGTAAATATCTAATTATTAAAAGACGTGTGCCTTATGAGGAAACTATACAGATAATTAAAACATGTCATGATTCTTAATTTAGAGGACATTTTGGAACATATAGAACTGCATATAAGATTTTGCAAGCTGGATGTTATTAGCCTACTCTTTTTAGAGATGTTAATGAATATAATAAAACATGTGATCGATGTCAACGCTAGAAGAAATGAAATGCCTCTAAATTACAGATTAGAAGTTAAAATTTTTAATGTGTGGGGTTTAGATTTTATGGGACCATTTATGCCTTCATTTGAGAATTTATATATATTATTTACTGTTGATTATATGTCAAAATGGATTGAAGCTATTGTTGTACCTAGATGTGATGCTCAGAGTGTTTCTAAATTTTTAATAAAAAATATTTTTACAAGATATGGAATGCCGAGAGTAATTTTTACAGATGGAGGATCTCATTTTAAGAATAAGAAAATCAAAAAATTGATTAAGAAATATAATATTATGCATAGATTCTCTACTGCTATCATCCTCAAACTAGCGGTCAAGAAGAGATATCAAATCGTGAAATTAAACAAATTTTAGAAAAAGCTGTAAATCTTTATAAATTGGATTGGTTTGCTAGATTATATACTGCATTATGGGCATACAAAATTGCTTATAAGACTTTTATAAGATTGTCCTCATATAGNAAAAAATATTTTTACAAGATATGGAATGCCGAGAGTAATTATTACTGATGGAGGATCTCATTTTAAGAATAAAAAAATAAAAAAATTGATTAAGAAATATAATATTATGCATAGATTCTCTACTGCTATCATCCTCAAACTGGCGGTCAAGAAGAGATATCAAATCGTGAAATTAAACAAATTTTAGAAAAAACTGTAAATATTTATAAATTGGATTGGTCTGCTAGATTATATACTGCATTATGGGCATACTGAATTGCTTGTAAGACTTTTATAAGATTGTCCTCATATAAACTTCTTTTTGGAAAAACATGCCACTTACCAGTTGAATTAGAGCATAAAGCATTTTGGGATATTAAGGAATTTAATTTTAATTTAAAGGATGCTGGTGAGAAAAGATTTTTGCAACTCAATGAACTTGAGGAGATTAGAAATGAAGTATATGATAATGCAAAAATCTATAAAGAGAAAATTAAAATATGGTATGATCGAAAGATTATTCGAAAGAAGTTTGAACTTAGACAGATCTAAAAATTCTAGAATTTTTGTGAGAGATTTTGAGAAAATACTTTGGTGAAGAACTCTTACTTAGTAGATTTAAGTATAATGTATTTTACTTTGTGATTTTTGGAATTTTTTTTAGAATTTATTCAAATTTTTTTGAATTTTCTCTAGATTTCTCATGGGATCAAGAACAAGCAAAGGAAAAAAGAAAAGTAGATTGTGATGAACAAAAATTTTTTAGTTTCAGGGCTAGTGCTCGATTCAATAGTCTACTTGAGCATAAAAAAGTAATTTCGGATCGTGGTTTCAAAATACCGCGTGGAGAAGTCGAGCAATTAATCAATGATCGACAGTGGTAAAAATTCTATTATTTTACTGTTGATGCGATTATTGGTGTAGTGATGGAATTCTATGCCAACTTTACCGAAGCTTCTANTTTAAAGGATGCTGGTGAGAAAAGATTTTTGCAACTCAATGAACTTGAGGAGATTAGAAATGAAGTATATGACAATGCAAAAATCTATAAAGAGAAAATTAAAATATGGTATGATCGGAAGATTATTCGAAAGAAGTTTGAACTTAGACAAGAAGTTTTATTATATAATACAAGATTGAGATTATTTCCAGGAAAACTAAAATCCAGATAGTTACAACCATTTAAAGTGATTAAAGTCTATCATTATGGAACTGTTGTTGTTAAAGATCCTAACACTGAAAAAACATTTAAATTTAATGGGCATCGATTGAAACATCATTATGAAGGGCACATACCACAATCTATAGAAGTATTTAATGTTAAGTCAACCCAACTAATCAAATGGTATGTCGGGCTGACGATGTTAAACCAAGCGCTTTATGTGAGGCAACCCATATAAGAATATAAATATCTATGCATTTCTATTTTGTTTGATAAGTGTTTATATATTAGTAGATAATAATCCAAAATAATTTTATATATTATAATTTAAGATAAATTTTGGTATTAGAAAAAAATTTGGAATCGAATAGATCGAAAACATTAAAAAAACACAATTTTGGCCTCTGGCGCTGACAACGCCCGCAGATAAACCAAAGTGCCGACAGTGCCATCGGGAGTGCTGACGGTGCCGATAGCAGTTTGATAGTTTTGGCAGATTTTGGTTGACTCTGGTGAGATTTTGGTTCATAATAACCGTCGGGTGGTGTTTTTGAAGTCCGAAAAACTGCCTTTGACGATAAAAAACTTTCTATTTTTTAATTCCATGGCCTCCAATTTCAGAAATACTTCAAGGTATGGAGTTTTAAATAGAAGAAAATTTATCAATTTTGACACGCAAAGATTATACGACAAAGTTATTATAAAGAAGAGGCTTATCAGGGAGAGAGGCTTTGTCAATCACGGATTGATTAATCCAAGTTCTCTGATTGATAAAATCATTGTATAAAGGCGAAGGGAAGTTCTGTGCTACACTATCGTTGCAGTTTTTGTACCATTAGTGAAGGAATTATATTCTAACTTACATGAAATTACCCATGGAGTTGTCTTGGTACGAGGTAAGGCTGTACCATTTACTCCTGCGGGGATCAAAGAGTTGTTAATGATAGAAAGAGTTCCAATCTGTCATTATACAAATTTTATCCCTACATGAGATTTAATGCAAGATGTCTATAATTTTATGACGGATGAAAGTGATAATTGGGAAATGCGAGATGAAGGATATGCTAGTTTCTCTGCTTCATTGCTTAATCTAATATCAAAGCAGTGGCATTTCTTCATTTCTACAAAATTACTCCCTACTATGAAGATTAGTAGAGTCACCAAAGAAAGTGCTATTTTGAATTATTACATTCAAATGGAAAAACCAATTGATATAGGATCTATCATATTTAAATATGTTATGGGTATTATTATGAATGGGCCAATTTATGGACTTGGGCATCCTTCCACAAATTTTCTACTTTGCAGTTAATCTCAAGTTCCATCTGAAAGTTGAAAAAACAATTTTATTACCTTGGGAGCTCATTCTCCTACTGATGATAATTATGTTGGGAATGAGAATGAAGCATTGGAAACTATCTTAGATCACTCATCACATGCTTCAAATCCATTGATGCCACCAATAGTTGGAAGTTCACTTGCTATAGAAAAGAAATTGAAGAAATTGAAAGAGAACTTCAGAGTATTACAAATCCAATAAGAGATCTTAAGTACCTTTTTTATCACCTAGATTGGAGGATGAAAGAGAATTTTGATCATACTAGATAATTTCAAGTAGGATTAGTGCCGATGTTTAAGGAAAAAGGATGGATCAAAGAAAATTTGACCGATCAATTCCCGTACCGTCCCTTCTATAATTGGTACGTTCATTACCAGTCTATGGGAGATATCAGAGGAGGAGAAAGCAGTGAAGATGAGCCAGAATAATTGAAGAATTTGTACTCTCTCTACTATTTTAAAATACTTATGTACTTAATGTGATTATGTTGAGTTAATTTAGTTTGCTTTGCTTTAGAATTATGAACTTTGATTGTGTGTATAGTTTTGTGTCAGAGTTTAGTGTTGTAGCTTGATTTCGACGCTGATTTATAATTTAGTTTGCTTAATACGTGTGAAAGTGAGATTATAAAAATGTGTTTATAAAAGTGTATTTTCATATATAAAAGTTAGTTTATTATTGTTTGTGAAAATGATTATTTGTGAAAATGTTTATTTATGAAGTATTGTTAGATAAAAATTTATGTTTAAAAATACTAAAAAAACTTTGGAGTAAATTGAAAGGAAATTGAAAATTGAAAAAATTGAAAAATGGAATTCTTAGGCCTTCAGCACAGACGGCGCCCTCGACCTGAGAACAGCCTTTAACCCTATAATGTTTACAATTTTCACCGTAAACCACCATTTTTACCCTTTGAGTCATCTTCAACCACCAATTTTTGCACATAGGGCTCGCATTTGCTTGGATTTGAGGCTATTTTAAGGTAAATGAACTTTAGATTTCATCTTCTCTAGATAAGAGCTACACTTTGAACTAAAAAATTTTGATTTTCACTAAGGATTTATCTCACATTGCCGAGATCTAAAAGTTCTGGAATTTTTGTGAGAGATTTTGAGAAAATACTTTGGTGAAGAACTCTTACTTAGTATATTTAAGTATAATGCATTTTACTTTGTGATTTTTGGAATTTTTTTTAGAATTTATTCAATTTTTTTTGAATTTTCTCTAGATTTCTCATAGGATCAAGAACAAGCAAAGGAAAAAAGAAAAGTAGATTATGATGAACAAAAAATTTTTAGTTTCAGGGCTAGTGCTCGATTCAATAGTCTACTTGAGCATAAAAAAGTAATTTCGAATCGTGGTTTCAAAATACCGCGTGGAGAAGTTGAGCAATTAATCAATGCTCGACAGTGAGAAAAATTCTATTATTTTACTGTCGATGCGATTATTGGTGCAGTGATGGAATTCTATGCCAACTTTACTGAAGCTTCTGACGACTTTATTTTTGTTCGTGGGAGAAAGGTGGAGTTTTCTCCAAGGAAAATTAATGAATTTTATCAGTTGGAAAATGTTTACAGTTGCCAGTATAAATTATTTTTTGCTTCTAATGAGACCTTAGATGAGGTTATTTCTTTTTTTACTAATGGAAGAGGGACCTGGAAAGTCAAAAATGGTGTTAAGGTAAACTTTCCTCTTTTTATGTTTAATGTAGTATCTAAGGCCTGGCACTACTTTATTTCTGGAAGAATGATTCCAAAAAATCATCATAGTGAGGTGACCAAGGATAGAGCCATCCTGAAGTTTTGTATTCAGCAGGTGATGATGATAAATGTAGGCTCAATTATCTATATGAACACTAGATCTATTGCTTTAGGAGAGACCACTCGTGGTTTGGCACACCCTGCACTTATTTTTATGTGAAAAGGCATGAGTTAATTTTAGATCTGTGGAATAGAGGATTGAGTCTTTGAGTCTTATTGGGCCTGCCAATATAAAGACATATGAATCTCATGTTGATTGGAGATCTGGAAGTAGGACTAGAGATATTCCTTCTACTTCGAGGACCCCTATTTCTAGTGACCCTACTAACCGAGAACTTTTGGATAAGATAATGATCCAGCATGGAGATATCTTAGGATTGGATCATAGGTTGAAAAACATGGTTAGAAATGCTCACACTGATGATTTGATATCGTAAAAGTTCAAATATGATGCTGCTTATGATGATGCATTGGTGAGATATATGAAAGGTGATCATTCAGTTCAGTTTTTTACTCACCCTGCTTTTACTCCATATCAGCGGTGAAAATTAAATGTAGAAGAAGAAGAAGATGATGATGATTGGTGATATTTTATTTTAGTTTATGTTTGATTGTACTTTATTATTGTGCTGTTTGTTTTTGTTATATTGTTGAGACTGTTTGTTAGATTGTGACTCTATTTTATTTTTATGTTGAGTTGTGAATGGTAGTTTGTAAAACTATTTTCGTTTCTGAAATTCAGTTTAGTTTTGTTTTTAATTTTAGTATTCTATTAAATGTATTGTAATTAACTCTTTCTCATCAGATCTCATATGTGTTATGTGCAATTTAATGTTTTAAGTCTTGTAGCTTTTTATATTAGCACCTGCAGTATTTCAGAATTGAAGTTTCAAAATTAGAACCTTCAATAGGTATGTCTTTTCTTTATGTATCTAATGTTTTCTTTCACCCTTTATTTTTCAGTTCTTCATGCTAAATCTTTTAAAAATGTAAGTTTGAGGGGAAAGAGAAATTCCTTTTTAAAGAAAGAAACTTAATTTTATTTGTCCCTTCTTAGCTATATTTTCAAAAATCTTAAATTTAACATTACCTTTGGTATTAGGGGTTAACTTTAGATAATNAATTCAGTTTAGTTTTGTTTTTAATTTTAGTATTCTATTAAATGTATTGTAATTAACTCTTTCTCATCAGATTTCATATGTATTATGTGCAATTTAATGTTTTAAGTCTAGTAGCTTTTTATATTAGCACCTGCAGTATTTCAGAATTGAAGTTTCAAAATTAGAACCTTCAATAGGTATGTCTTTTCTTTATGTATCAAATGTTTTCTTTCACCCTTTATTTTTCAGTTCTTCATGCTAAATCTTTTAAGAATGTAAGTTTGGGGGGAAAGAGAAATTCCTTTTCTAAAGAAAGAAACTTAATTTTATTTGTCCCTTCTTAGCTATATTTTCAAAAATCTTAAATTGAACATTACCTTTGGTATTAGGGGTTAACTTTAGATAACTATATTTATGTTTCTAAATATATAGTAAGATTAAGTAAAAATTTTTAATAATAAAGGTTAATTTTAGAGATTAAGAAATTTAGTATAAAAGAAAAAGACTATGTTTTTCTATTTTAAGTAAAGAAAATGGTATTTTTGAAATATTAAAAATCTTAAAGGTTCATGTAAGAAGAAAAGAGTTAAACTTTATGAAATCTTTAAGCTAATATAAATTTGTTAAGTGAAGAAATGTGACAAGTTTTAGACTTTAAGAAGAGAATAGTGAAGTTCAAAATCATTAAAGGCTATCCAGGTGTAGTAATCCTCACATATAGAAAAGAAAAGAAAAGAAAAGAAAAGAAAAGAAAAAGAAAAGAAAAGATGTGGGGAGAAGCTTGAGGAGATGCCTAACTAAAAATTGACTTCACTTGAATCAATTTAAAAAAAAAAGAAGGCTTGCTACAATTTATAAAATTTTATTTGAGTATTAGTTTATTTACTAGTAAAGTTTTATAAAGTTCTTTTTCATATGAATACTATAAGTGACTTTAAAATGACAATTTGTAATAAAGAATCAGAAATCTTGGACTTGATTGCTAAATATTCTTATACATTTAGTATTAACTTGAGTTATTTTAAATTTTTGTAAAGTTATGCTATTCTATTTAATGGATTAAGGTATGGAAATCTAGAAGTTAAATTCTTTACCATAAGTCATATTTTTTATATAGTAGAGGAGTTACTTGAGGATAAGTAACATGTAAATTTGGGGGATTTTGATACACTAAAAATATATGCATTTGAGTTTGTTAATATTACATATTTATTTCAATTGTCTATTAGTGACAAATAAGCAATTTGAACTGTATTGTTGTGATTAAGTATTGATTTTCTAAATCCTAGTTCGTATCCTCTAGTATTACTCCCTGTGGGATCGATATCCAGGACTCCATTAGAGCTCTGTATTACTTGAGCGATACGTGTAGTTGCGTTGATAAGTGTGACTTTGCAATTATTGAATAATTTATACACATTTTTTATCAAATCTATAACTGTTGTCAAGTATTTGGCGTCGTTGCTGGGGACTTAAATATTCTAGCAACAGTATCAAATTCTTGTATTTTTAAGCATATATAAAGTCGCTGTCAAGTTTTTGGTACAGTTGCTGGGGAGTAAAAAAAATCATAGTTAGAGTAACATATAAATTAGGACTTATTAGGAAAACTTTTACTTGAATTGCAACTTATTTTCATATTTAGTTAACTATTTTTCTGTGTACTGTTTTCAATTGTATGAGTAAATTTGGACCTGATAATCTTATCCCCTACAATTTGGAATTAGAACACACTGTTAGGAGATTTAGAAAACTAAGAAAAGAACCAAGAAATCCTGACACAATGGAAAACAATGTGGAATATTAAGGAATAGAAATTGAACATCAACCGAGACCTCTACGAGATTATGCAAATCCTACAGCAGATGAGATTCACTTATCTATCCAAAATCCTGATGTAGCTACTAATTCATTTGAGCTTAAACCTAATTCTACAGCAGATGAAATTCACTTATCTATCCAAAATCCTGATGTAGCTGCTAATTCATTTATCCTACAGCAGATGAAATTCACTTATCTATCCAAAATCCTGATGTAGCTGCTAATTCATTTGTGCCTGAACAATCCAGGAATAAAGAATGAACACCAACCTAGACCCCTAAGAGATTATGCAAATCTTGCAGCAGATGAAATTCACTTATCTATCCAAAATCCTGATGTAGCTGCTAATTCATTTGAGCTTAAACTTGCTATTATCTAAATGAGAAGAGAACCTAGAAATTCTGATTCAATGGAAAACAACATGAACAATCAAGGAATAGAACCCTAGAAATTGTGATACAATGGAAAACATTATGAACAATCAAGGAATAGAAAATGAACACCAATAGACCTCTACGAGATTATGCAAATCCTACAGCAGATGAAATTCACTTATCTACCCTAAAATCCTGATGTAGCTGCTAATTCATTTGAGCTTAAACATGCTATTATCCAAATGGTACAAACCAATCAATTCAAAGGAGACCAAATGAAAATCCTAATTTACACCTCGCTAGTTTGTTAGAACTTTGTGCTACCTTTAAATATGACAGAGTTTCGAAAAATGTTGTTACACTTAGACTTTTTCCTTTTTCACTTAAGGATAAGGCTAAGATGTGGTTAAATTTGTTAACACCTGGATCTATTAGAACTTGGGGAGAACTTTCACTGAAATTTCTATCCAAATTTTTCCCTCCATCCAAAACTGCTAAACTTAAAAATGACATAACATCAGCTTTCACAGAAATTTATATCCAAATATTTCCCTCCACCCAAAACTGCTAAACTTAGAAATGACATAACATCGTTCTCAGATTGATGGAGAGTCGATATATGAAGCTTGAGAGAGATTTAAAGATCTTCTTAGGAAGTGCCCTCATCATTCATCACCAGATTGGTTGATAATTCAAACTTCTTATAATGGCTTAGTTGGATCTCTTAGATCGATTATAGATGTTGTGACTGTTGGTTCTTTAATGTTAAAACCTTTTGATGAGGCTTATTCGTTAATAGAAGAGATGACTACCAACAATTTTCAATGGCCCTCTGAAAGGGTAAATTCTAAAAGAGTAGCTAATATCCATGATTCTGATGCAATATCTATGTTAGCTTTGCAGATTGCTGAAATATCAAAGAAATTAGATCATTATGGAATGAATTATTCTCCAACACCTACTATGATGGAAGAGAATTC
>JXCR01144142.1:72395-83131 GCA_002079205.1 Phalaenopsis hybrid cultivar | reverse complement strand
GATGGAAGAGAATTCATCTGGGCAATTTGTGGATGATCAACCTTCATATGAGACTTTAAATGCGATTAACAGTAGACCCGACAATCCTTATTCAAACTATTATAACTCAGGTTAGAAGAATCATCCTAATTTTAATTAGAATAACAATTCTTCTACAAATCAACAATGGGCGAACAACCCAGTGAACCCATTGGGAAATTCATCCAACCAAGGAAATGTTAATTATAGACCTTCTTATCCTCTGGGATGTAACAATAACACTCAATTTAAGGAAAAGAAGTTGTCTATAGAAGAGATGATACTAAACATGGGTCAACAATTATAGAATCAAGTAAATCAATTACAAATTCAAGGAAACCAATTACAAAATCAAGGAACTGCTATCAAGAATATTGAAAACCAATTGGGGCATATCGCTACTGTGCTTAGTAACCGAACGTTGGGAACTTTTCCTAGTACTGTGGAACCAAATCCTAAAGATCAAGCAAAAAAACAGATAAAAGCGATACAATTATGAAGTGGAAAAGAATTAGACATAAGAGTGCATAAAGAAATAGAAACTGAAAAAGAGAAAGTCGATACAAAGAAAGAAAAGGATCATGAATACCCAGATTTAGAATATCCACTTACACCAATGAAATTTACCTTGGAGAAAACTCCACCACCGTTTCCTCAAAGATTAAAGCAACACAAAAAGGATAAACAATTCTCCAAGTTCTTAGAAATTCTTAAGAAATTAACGATAAATATTCCCTTTGTAGAAGCTTTAGAGCAAATGCCCAATTAAGAAATGAATGAATTGAATGAATTGAATGAATTGAAAGAATTAAGAAATGAATCTTATGATAACGGCATAATTTATAAGGAAAAACTTAAGTTATGGCATGATCGGAAGATTAACCAGAAGAACTTTGAACCAGGACAAGAAGTTTCGCTTTACAATATAAGGCTGAAGTTATTCCTTGAGAAATTGAAATACTCTGACTCAATTTTATACTTACAGAGCTATTAAAATTGAAGATAAAAAAATTGGGAATATATTTAAAGTAAATTGACACAGATTAAATCCTTAGTTTGAGGGTAAAAGACCAAACTTTAAAGAGGTTTTAATGGTCATTCAACCTGACTAATATCTAAATAGGTTGGGCTGACGACGTTAAACCAAGCACTTTATGGGAGGCAACCCATAGTTATCTTTATTTTTATTGCAATTATAGTGTTTTTGTTTGATATTATCATTACTTTGTAGTAGATTTACTTTACAATCTATATGTCTATGTGTGTGATTTGATATGAACTTATGTGTTTGCTTTACTTTCGAATTTCACTTTTAGATCTCAGTATAATTGAGATTGAGCATAAAATATTTTATTTTCAACACTTAGAGTGTTGTGGCTTGGATTGCGATGCTGAATTGATGTATTGAGGTTGAAAAAATACCAAACTTATGTGTGTCATGTAACGTGTACTGTAACTCTTGGAATTTATATATAATTGTAAGGTTTTGTGTTGTGAATGTTTATTTGGGTTAGTACATCATTTAATCACTTAAAATTTATGTCTAGAATGATTGAACGGATGTCGTCAAGGCTTGAAATTGATCAAATCGCAATAATCTGGAAATTGAACCAATTTTGAAAATCTCGCCGACGGTGCCATCGACGCCGCTGACGATAGATTTTTCTTGAGACGTAGGCTATTTAATTCACTAGAGCTCGTTGACGGCACTGAAGACCCCGCCTACGGCTAGATAAAAAAAACACTTTTAACTACGATTTTGACCAGTCAACCGCCACTATTCATCATCCCCTTCCTCTTAAAAAATGAAAAAATTGATTTAGGGCTTGAAAATCTTTGATTTGGGGCAATTTCAAGGCATTTAGACATCAAATTTTATCATCTCTCGGTAAGAGCTTCAATCTAAACTAAAAATATGTGATTTTTACCTTGAATTTGTTCCACATCGCTAAAAAAATTGAGAATGTGGAGAAAATATTTGGAAGAAATTCATGGAATTTAGATTTGAACACTTAGAGTCACTCTTGGAAGCCATTATTTGAGTATTTAAAGTGTCTTTTGAAAATTTTTTTTATAATTTTGATTAGATTGACATGGCTCCATGACTAAAGAGGCGAATTGAGTTTGACGATTCTCGCTACGTCAATGCGAAGGCTCGGTCGATATTTACTTCGGTATTTGAAGGGAAGAAATGTATACAAGATCGTGTTTTTGAGAGTCCAGGAGGAGAAGTTGAACGAGTTACTACCAAACGGAGGTGGGAAAACTTCTATTATACCACCAATAAGACAATTGTGAATATTGTGAAAGAATTTTATGCCAATGCATTCTATTATGAGGACAGAACCATTCGAGTAATGGGTTTTTATGTTGAGTTTAGCACCGCCTGCATTGACTCATTTTATGAAGTCCCAGACTCCTATTGCTGCAATTATGAAACCTTCAGTACAATGAAAGGCCCACTGAATGATGTCATCAACTTTCTCACTGATGGGAAAGGGACATGGAAGATAAAGTAACGAGAATGGGTAAATTTTTCTGCTTCCATGTTGAATGCCACATCTAAAGCATGACACTATTTTATTTCCTCTACTCTGTTACCTACCTATCACCATAGTGACNAGATTAAGATATTTAGTATAAAAGAAAAAGACTATGTTTTTCTATTTTAAGTAAAGAAAATGGTATTTTTGAAATATTAAAAATCTTAAAGGTTCATGTAAAAAGAAAAAGAATTAAAGTTTATGAAATCTTTAAGTTAATATAAATTTGTTAAGTGAAGAAATGTAATAAGTTTTTAAAGAATTAAACTTTATGAAATCTTTAAGTTAATATAAATTTGTTAAGTGAAGAAATGTAAAAGTTTTTAAACTTTATGAAATCTTTAAGTTAATATAAATTTGTTAAGTGAAAAAAATGTAAAAAGTTTAACTTTAAAAAGAGGATAGATAAACTTTATGAAATCTTTAAGCTAATATAAATTTGTTAAGTGAAGAAATGTGACAAGTTTTAGAGTTTAAGAAGAGAATAGTGAAGTTCAAAATTATTAAAGGCTATCCAGGTATAGTAATCCTCACATATAGAAAAGAAAAGAAAAGAAAAGAAAAAAGAAAAGAAAAGATGTGGGGAGAAGCTTGAGGAGATGCCTAATTAAAAATTGACTTCACTTGAATCAATTTAAAAAAAAAAGAAGGCTTGCTACAATTTCTAAATTTTTATTTGAGTATTAGTTTATTTACTAGTAAAGTTTTATAATGTTCTTTTTCATATGAATACTATAAGTGACATTAAAATGACAATTTGTAATAAAGAATCAGAAATCTTGGACTTGATTTCTAAATATTCTTATACATTTAGTATTAACTGGAGTTATTTCAAATTTTTGTAAAGTTATGCTATTCTATTTAATGGATTAAGATATGGAAATCTAGAAGTTAAATTCTTTACCATAAGTTATATTTTTTATATAGTAGAGGAGTTACTTGAGGATAAGTGACATGTAAATTTGGGGGATTTTGATACACTAAAAATATATGCATTTGAGTTTGTTAATATTACATATTTATTTCAATTGCTTATTAGTTGACAAATAAGCAATTTGAACTGTATTGTTGTGATTAAGTATTGATTTTCTAAATCCTAGTTCATATCCTCTAGTATTACTCCCTGTGGGATTGATATCCAAAACTCCATTAGAGCCATGTATTACTTGAGCGATACGTGTAATTGCGTTGATAAGTGTGACTTTGCAATTGTTGAATAATTTATACACATTTTTATCAAATCTATAATTGTTGTCAAGTATTTGGCGCCATTGCTAGGGACTTAAATATTCTAGCAACAGTTTCAAATTCTTGTATTTTTAAGCATATATAAAGTCGCTGTCAAGTTTTTGGTTCCGTTGCTGGGGAGTAAAAAAATCATAGTTAGAGTAACGGACAAATTAAGACTTTTAGAAAACTTTAACTTGAATTGCAACTTATTTTCATATTTAGTTAACTATTTTTCTGTGCACTGATTTAATTTATATGCGTAAATTTGGACCTGATAATCTTATCCCCTACAATTTGGAATTAGAACACACTGTTAGGAGATATAGAAAACTAGGAAAAGAACCAAGAAATTCTGACACAATGGAAAATAATGTGGAATATTAAGGAATAGAAATTGAACATCAACCGAGACCTCTATGAGATTATGCAAATCCTACAGCAGATGAAATTCTTTTATCTATCCAAAATCCTGATGTAGCTGCTAATTCATTTGAGCTTAAACATACTATTATCCAAATAGTACAAACCAATCGATTCGAAGGAGACCAAATGAAAGTCCTAATTTACACCTCACTAGTTTGTTAGAACTTTGTGCTACCTTTAAATATGACAGAGTTTCGAACAATGCTGTTAAACTTAGAATTTTTCCTTTTTTACCTAGGGATAAGGCTAAGATGTGGTTAAATTTGTTAACACGTGGATCTATTAGAACTTGGGGAGAACTTTCACTGAAATTTTTATCCAAATTTTTCCCTCCATCCAAAATTGCTAAACTTAAAAACGACATAACATCAGTTTGTCAGACTAATGGAGAGTCCATAAATGAAGCTTGAGAGAGATTTAAAGATCTTCTTAGGAAGTGCCCTCATCATTCGTCACCAGATTGGTTGATAATTCAAACTTCTTATAATGGATTAGTGGGATCTCTTAGATCGATTATAGATGTTGCGATTGGTGGTTCTTTAATGTCAAAACCTTTTGATGAGGCTTATTGCATAGAGATGAGCTGGTGGTTCGTTAATGTCAAAACCTTTTGATGAGGCTTATTCATTAATAGAAGATATGGCGTGGTTCTTTAATGTCAAAACCTTTTGATGAGGCTTATTCATTAATAGAAGAAAGACTACAACTGGCCCTCTGAAAGGGTAAATCCTAAAAGAGTAGCTAATATCCATGATTCTGATGCAATATCCATGTTAGCTTCGCAGATTGCTGCAATATAAAAGAAATTAGATCATTATGGAATGAATTATTCTCTAGCACCTACTATGATGGAAGAGAATTCATCTGGGCAATTTGTGGATGATCAACCTTCATATGAGACTTTAAATGCGATCAGCAGTAGACCCGACAATCCTTATTCAAACTATTATAACTCAGGTTAGAAGAATCATCCTAATTTTAATTAGATAACAATTCTTCTACAAATCAACTGGGCGAACAAGTGAACCCATTGGGAAATTCATCCAACCAAGGAAATGTTAATTATAGACCTTCTTATCCTCCGGGATTTAACAATAACACTCAATTTAAGGAAAAGAAGTTGTCTATAGAAGAGGTGATACTAAACATGGGTCAACAATTATAGAATCAAGGAAATCAATTACAAATTCAAGGAAACCATTTACAAAATCAAGGAACTGCTATCAAGAATATTGAAAACCAATTGGGGCATATCGCTACTGTGCTTAGTAACCGAACGCAAGGAAATCAATTACAAAATCAAGGAACTGCTATTAAGAATATTTAAAATCAATTAGGGCACATCGCTACTACGCTTAGTAACCGAACACTGGGAACTTTTCCTAGTACTGTGGAACCAAATCCTAAAGATCAAGGAAAAGAATAGATAAAAGCGGTACAATTATGAAGTGGAAAAGAATTAGAAATAAGAGTGCATAAAGAAATAGAAACTGAAAAAGAGAAAGTCAATACAAAGAAAGAAAATGATCATGAATACCCAGATTTAGAATATCCACTTACACCAATGAAAATTACCTTGGAGAAAACTCCACCACCGTTTCCTCAAAGATTAAAGCAACACAAAAAGGATAAACAATTCTCCAAGTTTTTAGAAATTCTTAAGAAATTAACGGTAAATATTCCCTTTGTAGAAGCTTTAGAGCAAATGCCCGATTAAGAAATGAATGAATTGAATGAATTGAATGAATTGAAAGCATTAATGAATGAATTGAAAGAATTAAGAAATGAATCTTATGATAACGACATAATTTATAAGGACAAACTTAAGTTATGGCATGATCAGAAGATTAACCAGAAGAACTTTGAACTAGGACAAGAAGTTTTGCTTTGCAATACAAGGCTGAAGTTATTCCTTGAGAAATTGAAATCTGGTTGGTTAGGACCCTTTACTCTGACTTGATTTTATACTTACGGAGCTATTGAAATTGAAGATAAAAAAATTGGGAATAGATTTAAAGTAAATTGACACAGATTAAATCCTTAGTTTGAGGGTAAAAGACCAAACTTTAAAGAGGTTTTAATGGTCAGTCAACCTGAGTAATATCAGAATAGGTCGGGCCTGATGAAACTAAACCAAGCGCTTTATGGGAGGCAACCCATATTTATCTTTACTTTATTCGCAATTATAGTAGTTGCAAGCGCTTTATGGGAGGCAACCCATAGTTATCTTTATTTTTATTGCAATTATAGTGTTTTTAGCTTTATGGGGAGGCAACCCATAGTTATCTTTATTTTTATTGCAATTATAGTGTTTTTGTTTGAAATTATCATTACTTTGTAGTAGATTTACTTTACAACCTTTATGTCTATGTGTGTGATTTGATATAAACTTATGTGTTTGCTTTACTTTCGAATTTCACTTTTAGATCTCAGTATAGTTGAGATTGAGCATAAAATATTTTATTTTCAGAACNGAAGGCCGCCGACGGCGCCATAGAGGCCGCCGACGGCGCCATCGATACCGCCGACGGCGAGAACGGCGGTTCTCTTAATAGGTGCATTGAATGTGGATGATTTTTTAAGGGACGCTTAGGTAACTCTTGAAAAACTCTTCTACAAACTTAAGAGAAACATTTAGGCCGAAGAAAAAGAAATGAGAGCCCCGTGGTGGTGTCCGTTGAGTTTTTATTGTTGATAGAGTGTAGAGAGTTTAATTTAGAAGGGAAAGAATCTAGGGAGTAAAGGAAGTGCTAAAGAGAGTTCCTAGAGATTAGAAAGGTTCCCCGTGGTGGTGTCCGCTGAGTTTTTGTTGTTTGTAGAGTGTAGAGATTTTAATTTAGGGTTAGTTGTGAGGAATTCTTTGAGAGATTGTAAGAGTGGAGGGAAAGTGAGAGATTTCTTCCTCCTTTCCGAGGGAAAGAATATAGGGAGTAAAGGAAGTGCTAGGAGAGTTCCTAGAGATTAGAAAAATTCCAATATTAGTGAGGAATTTTCGAGAGATTGTAAGAGTGGAGGGAAAGTGAGAGATTTCTTCCTCCTTGCTACTTCAAAAAGGAATTGCTTCGAGAGATTGTAAGAGTGGAGGGAAAGTGAGAGATTTCTTCCTCCTTGCCGCTTTGAAGAAGAATTTTCGAGAGATTGTAAGAGTGGAGGGAAAGTGAGAGATTTCTTCCTCCTTGCTACTTCAAAGAGAAATAGGAGGTGCTAGAGAGAGTTCATAGAGGTTAGAAAGGTTCCAATATTGTGAGGAACTCTTTAAGATTGTAAGAGTGGAGGGAAAGTGAGAGATTTCTTCCTCCTTGCCACTTCAAAGAAGAATTCTGTGTGCTGTAAACAAAGGAAGAGATTCAAAGGAACTTCAAGGAGTTTGCTTGTGGAGGAATTAGAGATAAGTGGTATTTACTTATTAAAGTTTGTATGACTTTGCTTTTATATATAAGTTCTATGTTTTGTCATATCTTCTCCATGAATTTTGAGTAGTTTTCTCTATCTTTCTCTTTGTCTTAAGGTTTTGTGAAATGGTGATTTGAATTGGTTGAGCCATGAGAATGTTAAAGAAGTTGTGATGATCGTTTCACTTTGATCTTAATTTACTTTCAAAATGGCCAATTGATTTATTAAAATATGTTGAGTTTTACAACTAAAGTGAAGAATACATCTAAGATTTAGAGAGGTCAAAGTCCTTGAATGTTGGGTGCAAATAAATAGGAAAATAAAATTATTGGGCGTAGAATTGGAGATTTTAAAGTGACAGACTAAAATCCTCAAATCAATCCAATCGTTTGGGTACTGAAGTGTAGATGTTAGCCCTCAGACGAGGGGAACATAAGAGTTCCAAAGTGAGAGCCGGTATCCTCCCAGCCTACTCGTAGATTCAGTAACCAAGCATAGGATTAGTAAATGTTCTTTATGCCTAGACCAAAGGGTTAAGAATAGGTATGCTCCTATTTGGCACAATACAATTTGAACTAATTCACTTTATTCATTCACTTTAATTTCTTGACAAGGAGAAGGATGCTTTCTTATATATTGAATTTCACATTAGAAACTTTATTAGTAGAATTAGTTAATTAAGTGTTTGTTAAAATTACATAATTATTTCAATTGTCTATTAGTGAAAAATAAGCAAATTTTAACTCTATTGTTATGTTTAAGTATTGATTTTCTAAATCCTAGTTTGTAGCCTCTAGTATTACTACCTGTGGGATCAATATCCAGGACTCCATTAGAGCCCTTCATTACTTAAGCGATACGTATACTTGCATTGATAAGTGTGACTTTGTAATTATTGACTATTTTATACACATTTTTATCAAATCTATAACCATTGTCAAGTTTTTGGTGTCGTTGTTGGGGACTTAAATATTCTAGCAACAGTATCAAATTCTTGTATTTTTAAGCATATATAAAGTCGTTGTCAAGCACGCGTAGTGCGCTCTGCTTGGACGCCGCCTTCCACTTAGCCGCTGACTCGGCTCGCAGCTCACATAAGGAAATGCTATCCGGCTTGATCTCCTCCGTCTATCCGATACACACATGATCAGACGGCTCCCCGTCATCGTCTCCGATGGAGTGATCTCATGACTGTCCACACTAAAACCCTAAGATCACAGCCTAGACTCAACCAAATCACCTTGGGTTTGATCGTATCGACTCGTCTAAGTGAGAAGAACATATCCATGCAGTAATTATGCAATTAAATTAAGCCTAATCAATTGGAGAATCAAAATATGCTTGGGAGGAGGAGATGTTTTATACCTTGGCTCTAAGAAGTGAAGCTTCAATCAGAGGTTCTTGGCACGATTTTTGGGTCCAAGGAGGCTAGGGAATGAGGCTATGGTCTTGGTGAAATGCCTAGACCCAAATTCAACTAAGACCGATTTTAGGTGTTGGTCTAGAGCTATGCTAGGGGCTCTATGGAAGGGGGATTTGATAGGACTCTGGCCTCTCACAATGTGGTGAAGGTGTGGGTGAGTTTAATTTGAGTTTGGTGGAGTTTAGAGATGTGGAGAGCTTTGTCCTATCTCAGACAAGGTTTTAAGCTAAAAAATTGAGCTCCGGTAAGGGGATTCAAGGCAATGTAGTGGTTGAGTTGCACTAGGAAGGTCTCAAAGAGGTTTTGGGATCAATTTTGGGAAGTCTCTTAGAGGAATTTTTAGCTCTCCCCCCATGGCCGTGGAGGGGAGCTTTTTATAAAATGGTCCTTAAGCTTAGTGCCATGGCCAATTGGGGGGGGGTGAAATGTGCTGCATAGGTGGAGGGCTGAGAGGCTCTAAGCTTCAATTTGGATGATGTGGCCTCTAGGTTTGAATTGGATTTAACCCCATGGATGTGGGTCTTAGTTTGGCCATTTTACGGCCACTAGGCTGGTCGGCCGACCAGGGGACGTGGCTAGGGTGGTCGGGTGAGCCAGGGGAATATGTCACAACAACATAATGTATTTAGGCTTTATTTTGGCAAAAATATGCTAAGCTTAAGAAAATATGGCATGAAATCCCTTAATTTAGGAGACCTTTGGTCCATGTCTTAGTTTAGGTGGTTTTAAGAGGTTTAGTCTGGTCACTAGGGTCCAACTAATGGCTGTGGAGTCATTAATTTAGTGACTTTGGGGTAGTTAGGCCATCTTTAATGCATGGGTTCAACNATATAAACTATATATATATAAAGAGTTACAAGGTACAACAAGAAACTCAACATACTAACAGGAAAACAAAAAGTGGGTGGTAGAAGGTATGCAGGCAGCTGGATCACAAAAAGGAGAGACCAAATCAATTTTGAACTCTAAGGTAAGGTATTTGAAGTTTATCTCCTTGGAGTAACAGATGTAATTGGGCTGGAGGGGTAGTGGAGACCACTGCATGATTCAAGTTTGCACCCTCCAAAGCCAGGAGGTTAGCAAANGTAATTGGGCTGGAGGGGTAGTGGAGACCACTACATGATTCAAGTTTGCACCCTCCAAAGCCAGGAGGTTAGCAGGCCTGTTGGCTTCCCTGTAGGTAAAAGAGATTTTAATCTTGATCTCAGTAATAATCTTCTTTAATATGTAAATCCACTGATTTATGTTCCAAGGTGAGGAAGAGGTGGCAGTGATTAGCTCCACCAGATGGGCAGAATCTACTTCAGCAATAATATACTTCCGCTTCACTTCCATTGTAAATTTAAGGGCCCAGTAAAGAGCAGCAGCTTANTCTTGATCTCAGTAATAATCTTCTTTAATATGTAAATCCACTGATTTATGTTCCAAGGTGAGGAAGAGGTGGGAGTGATGAGCTCCACCAGATGGGCAGAATCTAATTCAGTAATAATATACTTTTGCTTCACTTCCATTCTAAATTTAAGGGCCCAGTAAAGAGCAGCAGCTTATGTTTCCAGGGCATCTTCAACAATGTAGGGCGCCTTGAAATAAAGCAAAGCATTGCCACTGTGATCTCTGAAAATGCCTCCAATCCCAGCTTTCTTGTTGGTGAAACTTCCATCAGTGTTTATTTTAATGAAAGGATGATATATATATATATATATATA
>JXCR01144142.1:11491-72092 GCA_002079205.1 Phalaenopsis hybrid cultivar | reverse complement strand
TGTTAAAATATGTTGAGTTTTACAACTAAAGTGAAGATTACATCCAAGATTTAGAGAGGTCAAAGTCCTTGAATGTTGGGTGCAAATAAATAGGAAAATAAAATTATCGGGCGTAGAATTGGAGATTTTAGAGTGACAGACTAAAATCCTCAAATCAGTCCAATCGTTTGGGTACTGAAGTGTAGATGTTAGCCCTCAGGCGAGGGGAACGTGGGAGTTCCGAAGTGAGAGCCGGTATCCTCCCAGCCTAGTTGTAGATTCAGTAACCAAGCATAGGATTAGTAAATGTTCTTTATGTCTAGACCAAAGGGTTGCAGATTCAGTAAACAAGCGTAGGATTAATCAATGTTCTTTATGCCTGGACCAAAGGGTAACACGCAGATTCAGTAAACAAGTGTAGGATTAGTCAATGTTTTTTATGCCTGGACCAAAGGGTAAAGAATAGTCAGTAAACAAGCGTAGGATTAGTCAATGTTCTTTATGTCAGGACCAAAGGGTAAAGAATAGGTGCCTATTTGGCACAATATAATTTGAACCAATTCACTTTATCCATTCACTATAATTTCTTGACAGGGAGAAACTATTGGCACAATATAAATTGAACTAATTCATTTTATCCATTCACTATAATTTCTTGACAATAATATAAATTGAACTAATTCATTTTATCCATTCACTATAATTTCTTGACAAAGAGAAGGATGCTTTCTTATATATCATTTGGCACAATATAATTTGAACTGATTCACTTTATCCATTCACTATAATTTCTTGACAAGGTGTAGGATTAGTCAATGTTCTTTATGCTTGGACCAAAGGGTAAAGAATATTTAGCCGCAGAATCAGTAACCAAGCATAGGATTAGTCAATGTTCTTTATGCCTGGACCAAATGATTAGTCAATGTTTTTTATGCCCGGACCAAAGGGTAAAGAATAGGTATGCTCCTATTTGGCGCAATACAATTTGAACTAATTCACTTTATCCATTCACTTTAATTTCTTGACAAGGAGAAGGATAATTTCTTATATATTGAATTTCACATTAGAAACTTTATTAGTAGAATTAGTTAATTAAGTGTTTGTTAAAATTACATAATTATTTCAATTGTCTATTACTGAAAAATAAGCGAATTTGAACTCTATTGTTGTGTTTAAGTATTGATTTTCTAAATCCTAGTTTGTAGCCTCTAGTATTACTACATGTGGGATCGATATCCAGGACTCCATTAGAGCCCTTCATTACTTAAGCGATACATATACTTGCATTGATAAGTGTGACTTTGTAATTATTGACTATTTTATACACATTTTTGTCAAATCTATAACCATTGTCAAGTTTTTGGTGTCGTTGTTGGGGACTTAAATATTCTAGCAACAGTATCAAATTCTTGTATTTTTAAGCATATATAAAGTCACTGTCAAGCACGCGTAGTGCGCTCTGGTTGGACGCCGCCTTCCACTTAGTCGCTGACTCAGCCCGCAGTTCACGTAAGGAAATGCTATCCGACTTGATCTCCTCCGTCCATCCGATACACACATGATCAGACGGCTCCCCGTCATCGTCTTCGATAGAGTGATCCTGTGACTGTCCACACTAAAACCCTAAGATCACAGCCTAGACTCAACCAAATCACCTCGAGTTTGATCCTATCGACTCGCCTAAGTGAGAAGAACATATCCATACAGTAATTATGCAATTAAATTAAGCCTAATCAATTGGAGAATCAAAATATGCTTGGGAGGAGGAGATGTTTTATACCTTGGCTCTAAGAAGTGAAGCTTCAATTAGAGGTTCTTGGCACGATTTTTGGGGTCCAAGGAGGCTAGGGATATAGCCTATGGTCTTGGTGAAATGCCTAGACCCAAATTCTACTAAGGCCGATTTCAAGTGTTGGTCTAGAGCTATGCTAGGGGCTCTATGGAAGGGGGCTTTGATAGGGCTCTGGCCTCTCACAATGTGGTGAAGGTGTGGGTGAGTTTAATTTGAGTTTGGTGGAGTTTAGAGATGTGGAGAGCTTTGTCCTGTCTCCGACAAGGTTTTAAGCTCAAAATTGAGCTTCGGTAAGGGGATTCAGGGCAATGTGGTGGTTGAGTTGCACTAGGGAGGTCTCAAAGAGGTTTTGGGATCAATTTTGGGAAGTCTCTTAGAGGAATTTTTAGCTCTCCCCACATGTCCGTGGAGGGGAGCTTTTTATAAAATGGTCCTTATGCTTGGTGCCATGGCCAATTAAGGGGTGAAATGTGCTGCATAGGTGGAGGGCAGAGAGGCTCTAAGCTTCAATTTGGATGATGTGGCCTCTAGGTTTGAATTGGGTTTAACCCCAGGGATATGGGTCTTAGTTTGGCCATTTTACGACCACTAGGCTGGCCGACCGGCCAGGGGACGTGGCTAGGGTGGTCAGGTGAGCCAGGGGAATATGTCACAACAACTTAATGTATTTAGGCTTTGTTTTGGAAAAAATATGCTAAGCTTAAGCAAATATGACATGAAATCCCTTAATTTAGGGGACATTTGGTCCATGTCTTAGTTTAGGTGATTTTAAGAGGTTTATTCTGGTCAGTAGGGTCCAACTAATGGTTGTGGAGTCATTAATTTAGTGACTTTGGGGTAGTTAGGCCATCTTTATTGCATGGGTTCAATGTTGGTTCAAGTGATCAAAGCTTGGATTTGGGCTAGGTTATCCATGTAAATTGACCCAATTGATTAATCAAAATTGTGTAGATAATTGTTATGAAGATTTTTGGTGAAGGGTTGAAGTGATTTTGAGTTCAATTGGTAGGTCAATTTGGGGGATTTTTGAAATTTGGTCAATTGGGCATGTTAGACTAGACATGGGTCTAGGTTGGGCTAGCCTTGAGATAAGCCCAAATTGATTGGTTCAAATGATTAAGGGAGATGTTTTGAAGATTTTTTATGAAGGGATGGAGTGGAAATTTTTGGGCTAAGGCCATCAATTTGGTGAAATTTTGAGTCATGGCCAATTTGGGGCAAATTTAGGGCTTTTGGACTTAGTTTGAAAANTTTGAAGATTTTTTATGAAGGGATGGAGTGGAAATTTTTGGGCTAAGGCCATCAATTTGGTGAAATTTTGAGACATGGCCAATTTGGGGCAAATTTAGGGCTTTTGGACTTAGTTTGAAATCAAATGAAATTGAGGCCTCACCACATTAAAGATTTTGATGTATGGGGATGTTATGAAGGTTTTTCAGCACAAATTATGACCAATTGAGTGGGCTATGTGTTTAATTTGGTGGAACCAAGTCATGGGGCCAAAATTGGGGTTTTGATCTAAATCAAAATTGGGTTCAAATGATGGAAAAATTGAGCTTGGATTTGGTCTAGATTGGTCACATCAAGAGTGGATTTGAGTCTAGAAGTGNTTTGGTGGAACCAAGTCATGGGGCCAAAATTGGGGTTTTAATCTAAATCAAAATTGGGTTCAAATGATGGACAAATTGAGCTTGGATTTGGTCTAGATTGGTCACATCAAGAGTTTATTTGAGTCTAGAAGTAAAATTGGGGTAAATTGAGACCAATTTGATAAACATTTTGGGTGATTTGGGGAATATATGGGCCTTTAAAGGGCAATTTGGGGGTTTTGATCAAAGATGGCCAAATTGGCCAAATTGGGTCATGTGATAGTTGAGAAAAATGAAATTGGGAATATTTGAGAGGGTTTTGGGAATTTTTGGGATTTTTTGGAATTTTTGGAATTTCTGGGTAAGGAGGGGTATTTTGGTAATTTGGCCAATTTTGGTGATTTTTGGGTAGTTTTGGTGTTTTCAAGGTGTTTGAAATGATTTTTGAACCAAGTTGGGCATTTTGGGTAGATTTGAGAATTTTGGCCAAATTTGGGGTCCCAAAGGTATCTAGGTAATTTGAAGGAATTTTTGGGCAAAAGGCTAGGTTGGGTATCTTGGTAGAGTTGGAGTGCCAACAACCATCAATAAGCCATGGACTAATGGAAACCCCATTTTGGGTCCTCTATGTAGTGGTCTTAGCTAAAACCTAGCCCAGGGCTAATGGGTTTAGGGGACCACCTACAAGAGTCTCCCAAAAGTATCAATGGACCAAAGCCTAAAAATTCTGGGTTTTGGATAGTGAGTGATTGTGAGTGTAAGTGATTGAAAGTGAGTACCTTAGCCCTAGAGCAACACCCAGGGTCAACCCTAAGGTCCAGCAGTTATAAGGGTGACTCATCTTGAGTTCCCCCATAATGACCCCACCTACTAAGAGCTATAGGTTTTGACGCATATGTGGAACTTCAAGTTGAGTAAAGAGGAGTGTAGAATTTCTAATGGTGAGGGTTTCTTTTCTAGTTTTCTAAGAATGGTCAACAGGAAAGTCCTATAGCTGGACCTTAGGCTACTAAAGAGGAAAAATTAAACCTCAACTAAAAGTGAGGTCAACAATTGTACCTCGATGGTCCATCCAAAAAGGAGAAAATTTCATGTGTCGAAGCGATGTCTTCCATCATTTCTGGTATTGGCAGCGAAAATTCATCCTTTGGACATGCTTTGTTCAAATCTCTGATGTCGACACAAACAAGGATTTATCCATTTTTTTCTTTGATAGGTGCAATGTTAGCTAACCATGTAGGGTATTACTCTTCTTTTGCAAAGTTAGTGTGTATTAACTTCTTCACCTCAGCAATGACTTGATACTCTATTTCAGGGTCATATCTTTATTAACTCTAAGTTTATGAACTGCAACTTCTGCTGACAATCCTGACATTTCATCATAACTCCATGCAAAGCAATCTCTAAATTCTGTCAATACTTTGATCAATTCTATAGATTCTTCATCATTGAGTAGAGAACTTATATATGTAGGTCGAGGCTACTCTTCTGTCTCAAGGTTAATTTCCTTCAATTCTTTGACAGTTGACTTGTTTTCTTCTTCAAAATCTTATGGGGCAACTTCTATTAGCTGATCAGTAGAGTCATCCTCTATATTGAGGCAATCCTTTTCTGATTTATTAGTGACAACCATGCAAAATTCTTAGTCATCAACTGGTCCGATTGTACTAAATATGAGACCCTCTTTTGTGTTGGGAATTTGACTTTTAACATCCCATAATTTTTCAAAAAGTTGTAACTTATCCTTTGGCATCTATTTTAGCAAATGTCCCTGTTGAGTTAACTTTTGTACATAAGGCAAAAAGTAACCAAAAGGCAATTCCATTAATTCATTAGGATTCTCATCCAAATTTACATAATTTTCAAGAGTAGTAGAGATAGAAGCACGATAAAACTTGATCGGCTTTGAACCAGTGCTACAGACTTCGTTGACATATAAACTCTCGGCCTTTTGAGGGAGAATTAGAGTAAGGGTCATGGTGTTCACATAGTGGTTTATCTGATCATATATCATCTCATATTCTATTTTCTCCGTATCTCCTAAGGATATCACATACTGAGATTTTTTCTCTTTTGTCATCATTATTTCATCTTTAGAACTTTCTTCATCATCAATGTTGATGGTCGGCCTAGTCCATCCAACAATTAATTTGGTTCTTGCTCGTCCACGTCCCTGGCCTCGACCTTGAGTGCGCGAACTAAAAGAACCCCACCTACTTGTTGCAAAATTATGGTGGAAGATCGCTGAAGCAGAGTTGAATGGCCTTGCCATTATAATTTTTCTTAATCTTCACTTTTATTTGTTACAATTTCTTGAGAGAAAATTTTGTTCGGAGGAGCATAGTAAGCGGTATCTTCATCAATGACAACTTCATGAACTAAAAGTGGCTGTAAATTTCCCTTGATGCAATGTTCTTGTCCATCCTTATAGTACTTAATGCACTGATGTAGATATGATGGAACTATGTTGTGTTCGTGAATCCATGGTCAACCAAGTAGAGCATTGAAGGAGGTCTCGGCGTCGATGATATGGAGCTTAGCGGTTGTTACTAGTTCTCCAATTTTCATAAGCAATGTAATTGATTCAAGGGTTCTCTCTCCCTTTTTTTATTGAATCCTCTTAGCATCATTTTATCAATCTTAAGCTCCTAAGCTTCAATGTCCAAATAATTTAATGTCTGTAAACTCATCAATTTGAGGGATGCTCCAGGATCTACCAAAACTCTGGATAGCATAAATCTATTGATGCTAACAGAGATATAGAGTGGACGGTTATGGTCGGCGATACCAAGCAGCAAGTCTTCATCTGTGAAGGTTACCCCAGATTGCTCTTTCACTGTGCAAACTTCATCCAAGGATGTGTTGGCCAACTGGGCTAAAAAAATCTCTGGGTAAAGTAAAGGTGTAACGAGAGACTCTCTCATCTCCTTTGTCAGGATTAGAGCATCGTAGATTCTTAATATGGCTGGCAACTTCCTAAGATGAGCTAGCACATTGTAATCCACTTTGTATGATCTTCCAATTTTCTCTTGGTTATGTGTCTCTTCCACTGGTGGAGGTGGGGGTAGCTCTTCTCGCGTTACTATTTGCTTTCTTTTATCTGTCAGAGCTGTTCTCGGGGGTAATACTCTCCCCCTCCTTAAGTTCACTTCTGTAATTTCATCTTCTCGAGATATCATTGTCGAGTTTTTTGGTGTTTTTTTTTTCTGAAAGATATAAGTTGATGGTGAGTGGTGCACTGTGGTGCTTGAGGATTGGTTCCTCTTTCCCGACACTGTGGTAAGCAGTATTGTCGATGTCTTCTTCAGTTTTGTCAATGAGCTCATCAAACTCGAGCACGATTTGAGAATCATTTTGGGAATCAAGATTGAATTTAGATTGGTTATAATCGGTTACGTTATCACCAGAAACAATTAAAACGTAGCCAAAAGCACAATCATTATATTCATAAGACCCCAGAGGGGTATAAAGATAATCATACAAGGTCAGGGGTTTGAGGATGTTCTTTCCAGAATTTGAGACAACCAATCTAGTAGAGGCAGCCCTATCCTACCCCCTATGCTATCAATATTTTTTATAGTGTTTATCTTCTTCATCTTCTTTGAAGATGACGGATCTTCTGGTGAAATCTTCATCTCGGGCTTGGCAGACTGAAGACTCTGAATGGAAGCTTGCCTTGAAGCAGACTGGATCTGGTTCAGTATTTTCTTGAGTTTGTTCCAAGTCGGACTCTATCCATCCTTTCTAGTATACGAGTCAATCAAAAAGATTGGCTCAGCCAAAATCATATTTATGGAACCTTTTTCAGGTTCTTTTAAATATTCTTTCGGGATTGTTATATTTTATTCCTTAAGATTCTTCTCAAGCAAATCCTTGAAGACAAAACATTCCTCTATAGTGTGTCCAAGCAATCGGTGATACGTGCAATAGTTCGTTTGATCTTTCTTTTTGATCGCTTTGGGTTTCCTTGAATCTGGTAATCTGAACTCAGGCTTCTTCATTAGACTTCCGAACATCTTGGATATTGCTTCATCTTTGAAGGAATACACTACTTTCTATCATTCTACCAAAGATATTCTCTTATTTTCCGCCCGGTGCAATCCTCCCTAAGGCAGTCGTTGGCTCGACTGACCATACTGTTGTGTCTGTTGTTGAGCATGTTGTGATGATGACTGATGAGAATTTTCTGCATGTATCTTTATTGGTTGTTTTTCTTTATCGACTGTTGCCACTGTTCTGGAATTCGTTCTAAATACTATGGTCGTCCTGGACTTCTTGGACTTCTCATGAAAATCCATATATTTGGATTCTTGAAGATTAATGGCTTTGCTGAGTAGCTTCTCGAAGGACTTAATGGTGAGTCCCTTGAGCATGAAAGCTATTGACCATGGATGCTCTTGATTAAGATCTCAATTGCATGAGTTTCCTGTAGCTGAGGTTCACTTTTCATGCTAAGGTTTCTCCACCTAAAAATGTAGTCCACTAAAGTCTCATTGGGCCTCTGCTTCACTACTACAAGATATCCAATAGACACATGATGCTGCGCTCCAGCAAATCTTTTTTCAAACAACTGATCTAGTTCGGTAAACGTCTTGACTGATCCGTTGGGTAGTTTGACATACTAATTGAAAGCAATTTCTGACAGGCTGCTGAAGTACTGTCAAAAGAGCAAGGCTTTGTTAACTCCAGTATTACCACAATTGGCTCAGAAATGTGCTATGTGCTGCCTGAGATTTCCAATCCCATCAAATATCTTAAAGTTTGGCAACAAAAAAACTTTAGGATAGAGTACGGCATCAAACTCATCCAAGTAAGGTCTACCCTCCAAAATCAATGCTCCACCCTTAGATTGGGTTAAGGCCTCCCGATCTTGCTCGACCATTTGCTTAAATTCCTTTTCTGTCATGGTACCTGATGGAGAATCTTTCTTTCGTTGATCATCTTTACTTGTTGAGGGGACTTCTCTCCTTTCATCCATGATATGTATAATCTCTAGTTGATTGACTTATGGAGAGGCTAATTGTGGTGGTTGAGTTTTCCTTGAAATGTGGCCATGGCGATCATGGCAGCAGCCATCTCTTGTAATCGTTTCTCCATTTGACTGATCTGCTCATCCCTTAGGAAAATAACCCTACACAGCTCGTCTATGACATTCTCTTCGATATGAGGTTGAGTGTCGTTCATAGATGCAACGGCTCCGGTCTCAATTACATGGACATCCATGAAATCTTCTTTGAGGTAATCATTGAAGTCAAAATCTTGATCATCATCAATGAAAACTCCATGTTCTCGAGCTAACTTCAAAATCTTGAACTTGAGCTTTTTGAACTTTTCTTCAATTATCAATTGTCGTAGCATCTTGAGATCTGGAGGACTTGGCTGGATATCCTCCACTTGTTTCTCCATCTCGCTAGCAATTGCTACGACAATGTCGGATACTTTGGACCCTAGCTTCATTCCATGATCCTGCATTGTGGGCTTGCTGGATTGTATCGGTACGGAAAATGAGATTATCCATGCCATTTTCTTTGACGGTGATGTCTTGAGATAGAGTGCCTCAGTAAGAACATCTGCATGTCAAAGAGAAGTAGGTTCCCCATGGTGCAGATCAGATACGGTACTTGGTAACCTCTTCGTCTTTTCCTTTGGAATTTTAAGAACATCCTTGTGACTGCTAATTGATAAAATTCTTGGACCCATACGAGACTTAACTGGTCGACGGCCCGTGAGTCTAGTGATAGTAGAATCCATAGTATCAATGGCGCTATCAACTCTGCTTCCCAAGAGGAACCAGATGGTAATACAATAGGCAAAGGTTCAGTTGAATTTTGAGATCGTCTGGCAGATCTAACGTCTCTTAAAATTTCTTTCTTCATGCTAGGGAATACTACACATCCTACTCGTTTAAGTAACTCGCCAACTGAACAACCTTCTTTGGCAGCTAATTTATGGAAAACCATACTAACTCAGGTGATAGGAGTAGGTTTCTTCTTCTCCCGCCATGTCCGTGGGGTGACGGTAAAGTAGCAGTGATTTTTTGGATACTCTCGTACCCGTTAATATCCATTAAGGGATGGAACCTACTCCCTTGCAGAAGTGGATATATCTCTGGTAATCCTGACTCATCTTGGTGAGGAACTTCATCAACAGATATGTCCTTAGGAATCTGAGTTTTATAAGTCTTCTGAATCTTTTGGCTGCGGTTTCTCCTTTGGGTTCGGGTTAACGGTGTAGTCCTTGAACTCGATCTGATTTCAAACACTGACGGCGGAACAACCAATCCTTCAGTCGGGTTTTTGACGATCATAACTTATTTTCCCTTAGCAAAAAAGAGAACAGTTGGCTTAGTAGGTGTTGTGGTGGCCGTATTCTTGACCTTCTTGTAAGAAGGGAAATCCTGAGCGCAATTCAAGTTAAACTCATCGGACGGCTCTTAAACCTCTGAAGCAGCAACTTTAATTATCATGAACAGGGCTTTCTCAAGAACAACCTCGAGAGTTTCAAATCCAGCTCATAACTTGATGATGGGAGTGACATTGCAGGCACTGTGGCTCATCGTGAGGTTGCAGGAAAAAGTGAGCATAGGGAACACCATTGTAGCAACCTAAAAAAAAAAAACTATGGGTTAGCTATTTGGCTAACACCTCATAATCTTAGTATGAGCACTAAAAATTATCAGAGGTCAATCTGTAGATCGGGTAAGTATTTATTTAATTTGTGGAGATTTTAAAATTTTAGTAAAAGTAATTTGAAAGTAGAAAAAATTAATTAATAATGAAAATTAAAGAGCACGCATAGCACAACATAATCTGATTTAATTTGTAAAATAGCAAATTAAATCTGAAAAGGGAAAAAGTGCAATTCAGGACCTAGTGCGGGACCAACTTAACAACGCACAACGCCCAAGTGGAACTAGTCCACGAACACTCCTATTGGGGGTCCAACCCCACAAAAAGATTAAAAAGTTCTTAATGGCCTCCTAAACCTCTCTGTTCGAAGGTGATCAAACAGACAGTCCTGAAGTCCAAAAGAGTTGACTGTACTTACCCAAGACATAAACGGGTAAAGCATGTCAACGGAAGAAAGGAAATTTGGTCCAAGAGGGAATGAACACATTATCGGTGTTTGAAGATAAGATTCCCTGATTTTAATGGAGAGAGAATTTTTCTCCAATAGATTCACTAGGAGTTATCGACATTATTTTGAGTTGGTGGAGTTGCCCGTTGGAAGCTGTTGGTCACCAGAATCAAAATCTCGTTGCCTGCTTCAGAAGGAGTTTTAATTTACATATNTATATATATATATATATATATATATATATATATATATATATATATATATATATATATATGAGTTAAGAAAAATATGAAATCAAACTAATCCCATATTTTTCATAGTTTAAATGAAAGAGAACTATACCTCAAAACCTGTATCTATCTAGAAGGATAAACATAAGAATTGAGGATAAGTCTTGATCAAATAAACCAAAAAATATATGACATCTATTTGGTCTACGAAAACCATTTTATTTGCCGACAAGTTCCCCTGTTTAATATGTAAAATTAAATAAGGTTTATATTAAGCTAGTTTCAGAAAAGCTTACTACAAGGGCAAGCCCCTATAGTTAATTACATCTTAGACAACTGAAGTTATCTAAGAAAACTCTTGATAAATTATCTTCAAAGAGGTTAAAGGGATGAGACTTGTCAACGAGATCAGACATAGAGGTCTGAAACGAAAATTGCTCAAATTTGGAATATTTATTATAGAATTCAAAGGAGGAAGAACTAGGGGATGTCACTTATCCAGAGGAGAGCCTCGGTAACTTTCCAGTCTATCCTATTATTTGGCTTGAATTTTGAGGAGAAATTATTTGAAGTGTTTCATCCTGCCAATTTTATTTGTTTAGGTTTTACATTTGTGTGAAACGATCACATAAATAGCATGAAAGATGTGAGGGTTTAGGCCATGACGAACAAAAATCTCAGAATCCTAAGATGAGTTAGGTCTTATATTGCACAACATGATTGTGCAAAGGCCTAAAGATAAGGTGAGGATTTATGTTGAATAGGCAGACAACCTTAAAATCCTATGTCTTGGTTGTTTAATTCTAAGGAAAGATATGTTGTTGTAGATCCTCTTGTTGTTGAAGATGGTTGTGTTGCCCATGATGCTAGCTCTGAGCTCCTCATTGTGACGATTATATCTTTTCTAATATTTCAAGTCATAATGTCAAATCAAATGTCCCTATGGTTATAGTTCTTTAAATATTAGGAGGGCATATTAAAGTTGATTAAAGCAACTCTGATTAGGATCCTACGATTCCCTTGTTCCAGTACCGCTATTTTCTATTGGATTCACTTAGTCTAAATGAATTTACCAAACTCAACTTATTGAGTTCCATATTTCATTTAAACCGCGGGAAGCCTCGTTAGCGACTGTAGGTTACCTCCTCAGAGGGATTCCCAATCATCCGATAAAGACGTCTTAATTTAGTTGCAATTGATCTTTTGTGATTTTTTAGATTAAATTTTGAGTTGCCTTATATTTTGAATGTTGTGGCGATGAACTTTTTCTTGGTTGATTTTAGTTTTGATTTTGGTTTTACGACTACCCTAACAGTTTTGGCTTTCATGCAGAGTGACATCATTGTTTAACATGCAACTTCATAAGCATAAAAGTAAAGTGCGGAAAGTGAAAGAGAAAATAGTATTGTAAACTGTAAAATCATACTTGGTGAGCTTCTTGTTCCACCACCTGAAAGGTCAGTACTTGCAAGACATGTGTATAATATTGCAAGAAAATTAAATTGCATGAGTAGATGAAGGTTTATTTACCAAACTTCAAGCTATGATTTTATTGGATCTTGGTAAATCCTAGTGGATAATTTTAGAATAAAATATGACAAGTTCAATTTGTCCTTTAAAATATCTAAACGATTTCAAATTGCTCGGGGTATGACCCTGAACTATTTTGAAGATCTCTGGAAATATTTTGAGTTCATTTTGAACATATCATATTGTTTCATTAATTATTCGATTTTAGAGTGTGGCTACCCGTTGCTCAGTAAAAATTATCTCAAGGAAAGAATACTCGATTAAATAATTGATGTTTCATTTAAAAATTATGTGAGTGGGAGCCCTTAAGGCAAGTTTTGGTTATTTAAAATTGTGGTGCCCACAATTAAGGTCAGACTTGTAATATTTAAAAATGTTAATCACCAATTATGTTGTCTTCTAAGTTAAATTAATTGAGTTTAGATATTGAGCCTATGTCACTACTAAGCCCTCAATAATCATGATAGGTGAAACGGAGATTATCAAAATTTTTATTTAAATTACATGTATTCATATAAAAATGTCAGACCAACCTTAACTTTAGGCTTAAGAAAAGTGATTTTCGATCTTTCTGACTTAAGCCCATCACTTAAGAATCGTCTGATCTTAGTTTACCTCCGAGTCATGAAGATTAGGAGGATTATGGTTTTGTTGATGTCGTGCAAGGGTAGTGAGTGAGTCTCTACCTCTTAATCCCATTGTATTTCAATCATCCAAATATGTTTATTAAGATCAAAATTACCCATTTTCTTTTTGGTTAATCCTAAATTTTGATTAGGGCACGAAAGTCTAAAATTACCACTTTGCCCTTTGGGTACTTCACCTCATAACTCACTAAACACAACTCAAATGACTTTGAGGGTTTAGAGTATCATATCCATAATGTTGGAGGAGAATATGTGGACCTCGGCAAGTTTAATTTATTTTATATATTTATTAAAATTTAGAAGTTAGGACTTTTAAAGGTTAGTTTTTTTAATTATCCAAAATAAAGCTTATTTTTATGAAAAAATTATTAGAGGTCTCTTAAGATCAGAGAAACACTTAGGCAAAATTTCATGATTTTGTTGAATTAAATTTTATGACTATTATTTAATTTTTTAATCTATTTCAATGATTAAATTAAATAGAAAATAATGTTTTAATTACAAAAAAACCACTTTTATATTTATAATAGACTTCTCTGAATTCAGAAAACCAGGTTTTATACTTTTGTTATTTTTAATTTATTTATTATAATTAGCTTAATGGGAAAATGTGAAAAATTCATTTTTAAGCTTTTAGAATTTTTATTTTTTTTAACTAACAAAAATTAGGAAAAATATTCTAATGAATTCTAAGTGATTAGAGGGACATTTCCACTCATTTTGAACCATCTTTTGTATTTTTGAAAATTTTGATTATTTTAGTTGTTTTTAATTCAAAATATATTTTAAAAATGATATAATTTCAAAAAAATAGATTTTATTTTTATAAATAACCCCTGATTACAAAGAACTTAGAAACACAACTTTCATAAATTTTTTAAGCATATTTAATTTATTATAATTATTTTTATACAAGAATACAATGTTTCCATAAAAAAACTATTTTAGTGCGTAGACTATGTCAAATAATTTTGATATTTTTACAGTGAATAAACATAATTTTTAGGAACAATATGGGATTGATTTGATTGATTTTTGATTATTATATAATTTATGAAAATTAACATAAGATATTCATATATAATTAATTATAGAAATTTACAAAATAATCTAAAACATCATGTTTTTTTCTTAGACTTCTCTGATCACAAAAAACCTACTAAAATTATTCCCATAATTTTTCAAGTGATATTTTTATTTATAAAATTAAAATAAGCCAAAATAAGCACCCTAGAATAAAAATTAGTGTTAGAGACATAGAGATGTCCTCTGACTTTGAAAAAAATCAAAGAATATGTCCTCTATGATGAAGAACAAACCCTCAAAATTTTAAGCCATGGTGGAATGTTTTAAGTCACGGAGAATTAAAATACCATAGAGGGTATTTAATTAATTAAAAATAATATATTTGAAAAATAATTTTTATTTTTAATCCCCATTACTCTCCTCTATTCATTGAGCAAGCGGGTATTTTTTTAAATTTTTAGGATTTTTTCTATGAAAAGTTATGAATTTTTAAACATATGTTATTTATTTAATTAAGAAAAATCCTCATTTTCTATTCATCCCAATCACGTGCCGCGTCATCCTCATCCTCCCCAAAACGCCATCCGTCCAACTCGATCCTTCCATCCATTTGATACACCCTCGATCAAACGGCTCTCAGTCATCGTCCCCAATAGCCATAACCCATGAACCGTCCAATTTTAAACTCTAAGATCTCAGCCTAGACTCAACTAAATCACTTAGGGTTTGTTCCTACCCTTCATCTACTCAAGACAAGTACATCTATACGGTTAAATTGCTATGAATTGTAATTTTTCTTAACAAAAGACCAAACCAAGCCCAAAATTAGGGTTAGTGAGCTAAACCTTTCCCCAAGAGTTGAGTCCTCGATTGGGTGCTTATGGAAGCTTTAGTGGAGTCTATCAAACCTCCTGGATTTGTTTATTTCCTCTATGAAAGCTCCAAGCATGAGTTTGAGCAAAGGGTAAAGGAGCCTTGGTCTAGAGATAGGTTAGAGGGCTCAACAAAGGGGGATTTTGAGGGGGATCATACTCTCTTACTCTAGTGAAGCTCAAGAGCATCTCAAATTGGGATATGGGGGGTTTTTTAGGATGGCCCAAATTTTATCTGATTTTGATTTTAAAAATTCAGCTCAAGTGATGGGGGAGATGGTCAAAGGATGGTTGTACTGAGGTTACAAAGTCTTAGAGGAGCTCTGGGAACAATTCAATAGAGCTTTCCTAAAAGAAATTTTATTGTCGTCTTTTTAGCCATAAAGGATGGGTTTAAGTAAAATAGCATAGGGTGGTTGTCATGGCCTCTAATTGGGTGCAATGTGGAGTTGGGGTGGAAAGCTTCAAAGTGCTAAGGGTCAATTTTTGTTGGGAAGCTAAGATGGGTATGTTTTGGTTTTAATTTAAGCTTGGGGCTCTCAATTTTGGTGTTTTCCAGCCACTAGACTAGTTGGTAGGGCCAAGGGAGGTGGCCAGAAGGTCAGGTGAGTCAGTGGTAGGCCTAATTATAATTTACTTTTTGTTAAGGCCCAAAAAATGGGCTAAAATCCCTTAATTTAGGGACCCATTGGTCCATAGCTTATTTAGATGGTTTGAGATGGTTTAGAATTGTCCATAAGGTTCACTTGGAGGCTATGGTGTCATCAATTTGGTGGCTTAGGCATGGCTAAGTCAATTTAGGGAGAGGGGTTCAATTTGGGTCAACATAGCTAAAAGTTCGATTTAGTTTAGGCTAGCCATGAATTTAAGCTCAATTTAATTATCAACATTGTGTAGATGCTTTTAATGAAGATTTTTGGTGAAGGTGTGAAGTATGTTTAAGTTCAATTGGAAGCTCAATTTGAAGGATTTTAGGATTTTGGTCAATTTGGGCATGTTGGACTCTAGTTGGGTCTAGGTTGGGCTAAGGTTGGGCTAAGTCTAAATTGATGGTAGTATATGGTCTATATGGAATGACATGAAGATTTTTCAACATAAATTGAGTGTCACACTTGGGGTTAGGCATTCAATTTGGTGTAATTTGGAGACAACCAATTTGGAGTAAGTTTGGAAATTTTTTGACTTGGGTTAAAATTAAGTGAAATTGAGGCTTCACCAAGGCTAATTGAAGGTCAAATTTTATGTGTAGGAGTGTTATGAAGAGTTTAGGATTCAAATTGGGGAAACTAAGTAGGTTATGGGGTTCAAGTAGGTGAGATTAGGTCATAGAGCAAAAATTGGGGTTTTGATTTAGATCAAAATTGAGCTCAAAGCATGGGCTAATTAGGTTTGTATTTGGTTTGGATTGGTCATATGAATGGTAAATTTGAGTTTAGAATTGAAATTGAGGGGAATTGGGGCCAAATTGAGGGACATTTGAGGTGAATTTGGGGAAAATGGGCCTTTGAAGGCAATTTGGGGGTTTTGGAAAAAATGGTCAATTTGACCAAATTGGGTTCAATTGAATGTGCCAAATTGGTTTTGGTTACATTTGATGTGATTTTGGAGGTTTTGGGAAAGTTTGGGGTACCAAGGGTATTTTTGTATTTTTGGCAATTTTGATGGTATTTTAGTAATATCGGCAATTTTTTGGGTGGATTTGGGCAATATGGGTATTTTGAAATGGTTTGAAGTGATTTTTGAACAAATTTAGGTACTTTGGATGAATTTTAGGATTTTTGACCTAATTTGGGATTTCAAGGGCATTTAGGTAATTTGGGTGGATTTAGGGGCAATAGGCCAAGTTGGACATTTTTGGTAGAACTGGGGTGCCAACCACCATGTATGAGCTATGGACCAATGAAATCCTCATTTGGGTCCCTTATGTACTGTTCTTAGCTAAACCCTAGCCTAGGGCTAGTGGGTCTAGGGGACCACCTACATGAGTCTCCCAAAAGATCAAGAGTTGAAAGTCAACAAATTAAAATTTAGGGTTGTGAGTGAATGGGACTGAAAGTGAGTGACAGTGAGTGTAAGTGAGTGCAAGTGAGTGAACTAGCTCCAGACCAGCACCTGGAGTCAACCCTAAGGTCAAACGGTGTTATGGGGACTCGTTTTGAGATCCTTCATACTGACCCCACCTACTAAGTGCTAGAGGTTAGGACCAATAAGTTGGACTTCAAGTTGAGCAAGAAAAAAGTTTAGAATTTCTAAATGTGAGGGTTTCTTTTCTAGTTTTCTAAGAATAGTCAATAGGAAAGATTTATGGCTAGACTTTAAGCAACTAAAGAGGTAAAACTAAACCTCAACCAAAAGTGAGATCAACAACACTAAGATCGAATTGAGGATTTAAGTCTATCACCCTAAAGATCTCCAATTCTATACCCAACGATCTATATTTTCTTATTTATTTACATTTAATTCCATGAAAGAAATACTTCTACATGCACTTAAATGTGATTCTCACTCTGTTGTATAACTCATAATTCATTTCCCAGATCATATGTTTCACAGCATATTTTAACAATTCAATTGGTCAGATCGAAAAGTAAATTAAGAACTGAGTTGGAAAACCATCACAATTTAATTTATATTTTAACATTGGAGCATCCAAATTATCTCTTCATTTCACTATATCTAAGAGTATGGAGAATGATAAAGGAACATACTCATAATTTATGAGAAAGATACAACAAAACAAAAATTTCATATATAAAAGAAGGTTCATACAACAATAATATACGAATAACACTTATCTGAAACTCTTTCTCAAAGCAAATCCCTTGTAGCCTCTCTTAGGAAATGTAGGAAGAAGAAATCTCTCACTTGTCTCCCTATCTAACACTGTTAGAGAAAAATTCACGGTTAAACTCACCACAAAAACTTAAAACTATAAAGGAAATAAATGACTAATGATGTGGAATGGCGTGGAAGAAAATGGAAAGTGGTTGAAGGTTGCAAAGTGGTGTGAAGGGGGCAAAGAAGAGCTAGAGAGATAGATATTTTATGATGAATTTCAGCTCTAAATAGAGCCTAAGGTCAGTTTTCCAATATGTGCATAAAAAACTCTTCAAAAAGTGTCCAAATTCATTGAATCTTCTAGAAATAGGGTATGCACAGACACTAGCATCGCGACCAGTCAATTAAATCTGCGTTCTCTATAAAACGACACCATTGGTGCCCAGTCTGGCATCATCAGCGCTAAACAATTCTTCAAAAGCTCTACTTTTACTCCAAATTTCTTCCTTTTTGCTTCCTTTTTGCTTCAAGTCCTAAAAATAAACAACCTACAATAAAATATGAAAAATACCTTCCTTTAAAGTGCAATATCACAAAAAATGAGTATAAAATATGGGTCTAAATATGCATATATTTTTTGTGTATAAAATCCCTTGGAGGAGGTAACTTACGGTTGCTAACGAAACTTCCCACAATCTAAATGAAAATACAAAACTCATTGGGTTGAGTTAAGTAAATTCTTTTGGACTAAGTGAATTCGAAAGAAAATAGTGGTACCAGAATGAGGAAATTGTAAGATCCTAATTGGAGTAACTCTAATCAACTTTAATATACCTCATAACATTTAATGGCCATAACCATAGGGACATCTGATATGACATTATAACCTGACACATTAGAAAACTTAAACTCGTCACGATGAGGAGCTTGGAGCTAGCATTGTGGGCAGAATGACCATCTTCATCAGCAAGAGGATCTAAAATAACATATCTTTCTTTAAAATTAAATAACCAAGCCATAGGACTTTGAGGTGGTTTGCTTATGCAACATAAATCTTCAACTCATCTTTAGGCCCTTTTTATACCTCTATTATATAATATAAGCCTTAACTAGTCTTAGGATTTTGAGGATGTCATTCGTTACGGCCTAAACCCTCACTTCTTCCAGGCTATTTGTGTGATTGTTTCACATGAATGTAAGCCCTAAATAAATAAAATTTACAGGATGAAACTTTTAAATAATCTCTCTTTAAAATTGAAGCCAAACCATAGGGTAGCTTAAGAAGTCACCAAGGTTCTCCTCCAGATTTATGACAACCTCTAGTTCTTCCTCCTTTGAATTCTAAAAAAAAAATGCTCCAAATTTGAATCATTCCCCTTTCATACCTCTTGGTCCAATCTTGTTGAAAAGTCCTATCCTTTTGACCTCTTTAAAGATAAAATTCCCTGATTTTTATCTAGAGTTTTCTTTGGTGGCTTCATTCTTGTAAGATGTAATTAACTATAGGGGCTTGCTCTTATAGGAAGCTTTTTTGAACCCAACTTAATATAAAACCAATTTAATTTTTCATTCTAAATAGGGAACTTGTCGGCAAATGAAATGTTTTTCATAGACCAAAAAGATGTCATATATTTCTTAGTTCATTTGATCAAGCCTCACTCTCAAGTTTTGTGTTTTTCTTTTGTGATAGATTCAGGGTTTGAGGTATAGTGCTCTTTTATTTAAATTATGAAAAGTATGGTGTCAATTTGATTTCATATTTTTTTAAACTTATATATGTTTTTGAGGCTGAGGCCTCTTGAGTTTCTCTCTTTATGGCAACTCTAATAGATGTTGAGACTAATGCTCAGCGGTCCAAAGCAACTTATGCTGGGGTTGTGGGTAAATCTGCTGACATGCTTCTTGACCCTGATCATTTAATTTTCCCTCAAGTTTTCCATGAACCAACTATTTATTTCTCTCCACAGAAAATCCAGACTTTGAATGAGAAAGTGGAATTCACTTTAGTGGGCAAATTCCAGCTGGAACACCCAAAAATGGAAATGGTTAGAAGCTACTTTACTTCACTAAAATTTATTGGAGATTGGTAGATTAACTTAATTGATGGTTGGCATTTACTCATCCAACTATCAGGGGATGAAGACTATGCTAGATTATTTGCTAAATAATATATTCAAATTGGAGGCACTACCATGAATATATTGAAATGGGATCCTGATTTTGATCCAAGTAAGGAGCCCCCAGTGGTTCCCCTTTGGTTATTCTACCTGGGCTTCCTCTCCCATATTTCAATCCTAATGCTCTCTTCAACATTTGGTGTGCATTAGGGAGGCCTCTGAAAGTAGATGCCCCCACATTTAACAAAGCCAGACAAACTTTGGATAGAATACTCATTGAAAGAGATATTACTCTACCTGAAATAAAAAGGATTTGGATTGGCTCTGATAAGGAAGGTTTATGGAAGAATGTGATGCTGAAATAAAAACCCTACTATTGCCATCATTGTAAGATATTAGTGCACACCAAGGATAGGTGTTTCAGGCTTCACCTCCCCCAAAATAAAATTGTGAACACTAAGGAAAATGTTAATTAGCCCACTGCTCAAGAGCCCACACTGAGTTTAGAACCCACTCCAACATGTAATGAGGAAGATTTATTGGGCATTTCTAAGAGTTCCACTGCTCCTTTTTGGTCCAAAGCTCCTATAAATATTTCTCCCATGGTATTCAGGGAGGAATTAAATGAAGTTAATATTATTACCCCCTTAACCTTAGAGGGCTCACCTGATGGTGGAGGGGAGACCATTAAGGAGATAAATATGAATAACAATACTGCCTTGGGAGCACTTGATAAAGAGAAAATGTTGAAATGGAACTCTTGTTGGAGGAGGAGTGGCAAATACAAAAATCTAAGAAGAGAAAGAAGCAAACTTCAGAAGTTTNTAGAATACTCATTGAAAGAGATATTACTCTACCTGAAATAAAAAGGATTTGGATTGGCTCTGATAAGGAAGGCTTATGGAAGAGTGTGATGCTGAAACAAAAACCCTACTATTGCCATCATTGTAAGATATTAGTGCACACCAAGGATAGGTGTTTCAAGCTTCACCTCCCCCAAAATAAAATTGTGAACACTAAGGAAAATGTTAATTAGCCCACTGCTCAAGAGCCCACACTGAGTTTAGAACCCATTCCAGCATGTAATGAGGAAGATTTATTGGGCATTTCTAAAAGTTCCACTGCTCCTTTTTGGTCCAAAGCTCCTATAAATATTTCTCCCATGGTATTCAAGGAGGAATTAAATGAAGTTAATATTATTACCCCCTTAACCTTAGAGGGCTCACCTGATGGTGAAGGGGAGACCATTAGGGAGATAAATATGAATAACAATACTGCCTTGGGAGCCCTTGATAAAGAGAAAATTGTTGAAATGGAACTTCTGTTGGAGGAGGAGTGGCAAATACAAAAATCTAAGAAGAGAAAGAAGAAAACTTCAGAAGTTCAGAAATTAAAAGAAGGGACTGCTATGGATACAGGTGGCAAGAAGAAGGTTGGGCCCTCCCCTTCTAGAGGAAGGACCAGATCAAGGTCTCAGCCCTCTCTCCATATTAATTCCCCTCATGATTAATATAATGTGCTGGAATATAAGAGATATTGCCCATTCTCAGTCTTTAAAAGGACTGATTTATCTCAACAAGATGTATAAACTTTGGTGTTTTGTTATTTTTGAACCTATGGTTCAGTACAATCCTTAGAGGTTCATGAGTAAGTTCCCTAGACTCTCTCACTATGCTAATAACAATAACAAGATCTGGTTTTTTTGTAGAATGGAAATACAACGGAATATCCAGCTGGACCACCCACAGTTCATTCATCTTTCTCTCCTAATCCAAGGCCATTTAGAATTTGCCACTTTAATTTATGTTGGATGTCATAAAGAGGACAGAGAAGAGCTTTGGAAGTGTCTTCAGCTTATCAGTGTGAATATGAACTCCCCTTGGCTAGTTGGGGGGATTTCAATAGTATTACTTCTACAGCTAAGAAAAATAGGGGCAAGATCCCCAATATTTCCAAACTGACATTTTCCAGCAACCAGATTCAAAAGGCTTGTTTGTTTGATTTGGGTTACCAAGGCCCTCCTTTAACTTAAAGAAGGGGCAAAATGTGGGAAAGACTTGATAGAATTCTTGTTAATGATTGTTGGTATCAACATTATCATCTCACTTTTTTTACTCATTTAACTTTTACTGGATCTTATCACAGACCTTTATTAATTTCAATCACATCCCCTAGCAATCCTGCTCACCATACACCCTTTAGATATTTAAATATGTGGTCTACTCACCCCGTTTTTGTTAGTTTTATTGCCTCAAATTGGGTTGGAGCTGACCATCCCGACAGAATTATCAAACTCAGCCTTTTACATTTAAAATTGATCAAAGCACTTAGAAAGTGGGGACGGGAGACATTTGGCAATGTTTATTCTAATGCTTTATCTGCTGAAAAGAAAGTGGAGAACCTTGAGGTTTCTGTTCAGAATGGAACTACTGAGGAATCTACATTGCTACTGCACAGACTAACCTAATTACTGCCATTGAAAACCAAGATCTCCTTCATAAACAGAAGGCTTCAATTAACTTCTTTACTGATGGAGACAGAAATAAAAAATTCTACCATGCTTATATCTGTTACAAGAGAAAATGTAATACTATACACTCAATCGATACCTCTGAGGGGTGCTGGCTCAATGATAATGGAAACATTGCTAAGGATGCAGTCAAGTACTACAGCTTATTTTTGAACACATCTTCTGATCTCAACACTGACATAGATGCCAATTATTTCACAAAGGTATTTGAGTTCACTAACAATCTCAGAATCACTGACCCTCCATCTGATACTAAAATTTGGAATGGTTTAAACACCATTGACAACTCCAAATTTGCTGGCCCTGATGGCTTTACTGCAGATTTTTACAAAAAAAATCTTGAAACATTATTAAGAGGGATGTGATAGAGGCTATTATAAGCTTTTTTTGTGGTAGCAACCTACCTAACTACTTTATAAATTCCTCCATTATGTTAGTCCCTAAAGGTGAACTGCAGAAGGCATGGGATCATTATTGACCAATCTGCCTAACTTTAGTAATCAATAAACTTATTAGCAAGATCATTGGNAAGAAGAAGGTTGGGCCCTCCCCTTCTAGAGGAAGGACCAGATCAAGGTCTCAGCCCTCTCTCCATATTAATCCCCCTCATGATTAATATAATGTGCTGGAATATAAGGGATATTGCCCATCCTCAGTCTTTAAAAGGACTGATTTATCTCAATAAGATGTATAGACTTTGGTGTTTTGCTATTTTTGAACCTATGGCTCAGTACAATCCTCAGAGGTTCATTAGTAAGTTCCCTAGACTCTATCACTATGCTAATAACAATAACAAGATTTGGTTTTTTTGTAGAATGGAAATACAGTGGAAAATTCAGTTGGACCACCCACAGTTCAGTCATCTTTCTCTCCTAATCCAAGGCCATTTGGAATTTGCCACTTTAATTTATGTTGGATGTCATAAAGAGGACAGAGAAGAGCTTTGGAAGTGTCTTCAGCTTATCAGTGTGAATATAAACTCCCCTTGGCTAGTTGGGGAGATTTCAATAGTATTACTTCTACAGCTAAGAAAAATAGGGGCAAGATCCCCAATATTTCCATGCTGACATTTTCCAGCGACCAGATTCAAAAGGCTTGTTTGTTTGATTTGGGTTACCAAGGCCCTCCTTTCACTTAAAAAAGAGGCAAAATGTGGGAAAGACATGATAGAATTCTTGTTAATGATTATTGGTATCAACATTATCATCTCACTTTTTTTACTCATTTAACTTTTACTAGATCTGATCACAGGCCTTTATTAATTTCAATCACATCCCCTAGCAATCCTGCTCACCATACACCCCTTAGATATTTAAATATGTGGTCTACTCACCCCCTTTTTGTTAGCTTTATTGCCTCAAATTGGGTTGGAGCTGAACATCCTGATAGAATTATCAAACTTAGCCTTTTACATTTAAAACTGATCAAAGCACTTAGAAAGTGGGGACGGGAGACATTTGGCAATGTTTATTCTAATGCTTTATCTGCTGAAAAGAAGGTGGAGAACCTTGAGGTTTCTGTTCAGAATGGAACTTCCGAGGAATCTACATTGCTACTGCACAGACTAACCTGATTACTGCCATTGAAAACCAAGATCTCCTTCATAAACAGAAGGCTTTGACTAACTTCTTTACTGATGGAGACAGAAATAAAAAATTCTACCATGCTTATATCAGTTACAAGAGAAAATGTAATACTATACACTCAATCGATACCTCTGAGGGGTGCTGGCTCAATGATAATGAAAACATTGCTAAGGATGCAGTCAAGTACTACAACTTATTGTTGAACACATCTTCTGATCTCAACACTGACATAGATGCCAATTATTTCACAAAGGTATTTGAGTTCACTAACAATCTCAGAATCACTGACCCTCCATCTGATACTAAAATTTGGAATGGTTTAAACACCATTGACAACTCCAAATTTGCTGGCCCTGATGGCTTTACTGCAGATTTTTACAAAAAAAAATCTTGGAACATTATTAAGAGGGATGTGATAGAGGCTATTATAAGCTTTTTTTGTGGTAGCAACCTACTTAGCTACTTTATAAATTCCTCCATTATGTTAGTCCCTAAAGGTGAACTGCAGAAGGCATGGGATCATTATTAACCAATCTGCCTAACTTCAGTAATCAATAAACTTATTAGCAAGATCATTGTGAGAAGACTTCAACCTCACCTAGACAAGTTGATCAGCCAAAATAAAACTGCCTTCATCAAAGGAAGATCTATTACTGATAATGTGTTGCTGGTACAGGAGATGCTTCTGGATCTAAATAAAACTAATAANGATCATTGTGAGAAGACTTCAACCTCACCTAGACAAGTTGATCAGCCAAAATAAAACTGCCTTCATCAAAGGGAGATCTATTACTAATAATGTGTTGCTGGTACAAGAGACGCTTCTCGATCTAAAGAAAACTAGTAGGGGTGGTAACCTTTTTTACAAACTGGATATCAAAAAAGCCTATGATCCTATTGATTGGAAATTTATCTTGGGGATTCATGCAGCTAGAGGGTTTCAACCTGATTTTTGCAACCTCATACATAGATAGCTTCTTAACAACAATCACTCTATCCTTATTAATAGGCAAGTTTGGGGCTCCTTCTTAGCTGCTAGAGGTCTAAAGCAGGGAGACCCACTCCCCCCCCCCACCATTTTCATTATAGATATTGATTACTTTTCTAGAATGCTTGACAAGGCTATCCTCACTCAACAGTACTCTAGATATCATCACAAATCCACAATTATCTTATCTCACCTTATATATGCTGATGATGTTATGATATTTTCTAGTGCTCATAAGAGTGTTGTAAGAAAGTTCTTTCAGTGTCTGATGCAATTTTAAGCCCACTCTGGTATGGTGTTTTGTCCAGCAAAATTCTAACTTATTTTCAACATGAGAGCATCTTTAAGTTGCAAGCAGTGGATTTCAGATTTTATACGTTTCTCCATAGCTAAACATCNTACTTTTCTAGAATGCTTGACAAGGCTATCCTCACTCAACAGTACTCTAGATATCATCACAAATCCACAATTGTCATATCTCACCTTATATATGCTGATGATGTTATGATATTTGCTAGTGCTCATAAGAGTGCTGTAAAAAAGTTCTTTCAGCGTCTGATGCAACTTTAAGCCCACTATGGTATGGTGTTTTGTCCAGCAAAATTCTAACTTATTTTCAACATGAGAGCATCTTTAAGTTGCAAGCAGTGGATTTCAGATTATATATGTTTCTCCATAGCTAAAAATTCTTTTAAATACATGGGGGTTAACCTTATATGTGGGAGATCTAAACTTATTCAATTTGATGATGTTTTTCAAAAAATTCAAACACATTTATCTAGCTGGTCTCACTCCTTTCTATCCAATGAGGGTAGGATAAGTCTACTCAAAAGCATTCTAACCACTTTTCTCTCTTATATTCTCTAAACCACCTTGATGAAGAAAAGCACACAGATTGAATNTCTACTCAAAAGCATTCTAACCACTTTTCCCTCTTATATTCTCCAAACCACTTTTATGAAGAAAAGCACACAGATTGAACTGGAAAGAACATTCAACAGATTTTTGTGGGCAGGACAAAGGCAGCAGCTTCACTAGGCTTCTTGGCAAAAGGCTGTTAAACCTACCCTGGCTAGGGGTATAGGTTTTAAAGGGCTCCAACATCTCATCCAGATTAATTTTTGCAAAATTTGGATAAATTTTAGAGCTCAAACATCACTTTGGGATAAATTCATGAAGGGTAAGTATTGTAAGGATCAAGACCCCTCTCTCATCACCAAGAATTTGGGTGACTCTAGGATCTGGGTCAACATGCTTAGAGTAAGACATCTTGTTGAGGATATGTACATTTGGGATTTGGGGACTGGTAAAGGAAATTTTTTGTTGGATCATTGGTGCCCCAAGGATTTGCTAGGTGCTCCCCCTCCTAATTTCAACCCACTCTTAATGTGGCTGAGTTTTGGGAGGGTGATCACTGGTAAATATCGAAGTTTCAATATATCATTCAGGAAACTCATCTCACTCAAATAACCAAAGTAAACTTTGATAAGAGTAGTAAGCATAGAATTATTTGGCATAGCTATAATAATTAAAGTCTAAGTAAAGCTATTTATGCTAGGCTTTTCTGCTGGGACCTGGTTCCTTGGGGTGAAGCTATAGGAACATATTCCTTTCTCCCTCCTTGTATTTCTTTTGTTGAAGATTCTTCAACAACTTACTGCCCACTGATGATATACTCAAATTACAGCTCTAGATGTTATCTCTGTCTACAGAATGAGGAAAGCCATATTCATCTCTTATTTAACTGTAAGTTTGCTCAAGATGTATGGAAAGATTTTCTTGGCTATGCTCAACGTGAATGGTTTTGAGCTGGATTGGTCCCATCTTAAGGTTGGTTGGCATAACTGGAAAAATAGTAACTATGACCCTATCCCTTTTATAGTTGCCTAGTTTCTTTGGGTGAACAGAAACTACACAAAACATGAGGATAAATAGATCCAGAACTATAAGGTCACCAGAAACTGTGTCACTTACTTAACCAAACTAATTCAGTACAATAACTTCCCTAATATTTGTAAGTTCAAGATTACTAATGCTAGAGAGCCTTATCAGATTGAGAAGATCTTCTGGAAACCCCTTGAATAGTATATCATGAAGATCAATACTGATGGAAGTTTTAATGAGTGGGGTGCTGGGGTGGGGAGATTATTTAGGGACTCCTTCAGCAAGTAATTATTGTTCTTTCATGCCCCAACTGATGTTAGAGATGCACTTGAGGCAAAACTTATTGTTGTATTCTGGGCTTTAACTTTTGCTACCAAAGATGAATGGTATAAACTTTGGATAGAGGTGGACTCTTTACAACTCATCAATTTTCTGGAGTCTAAAAATCTGTCATCTTGGTACCACACTCATTGGAAACATATNACTGATGTTAGAGATGCACTTGAGGCAAAACTTATTGTTGTATTCTGGGCTTTAACTTTTGCTACCAAAGATCAATGGTATAAACTTTGGATAGAGGTGGACTCTCTACAACTCATCAATTTTCTGGAGTCTGAAAATCTGTCATCTTGGTACCACACTCATTGGAAACATAAAATTTGGAATCTTAAGAAAATCCTCAACTTCAATATGACATTTATCTATAAGGGGGGAAATCAACCTGCTAATTGGCTAGCCAGACAAGGTTTCCATTCCAATTCTATATCTGTTACCACCAGGACCCCAACTCCTCTTGCTCTCTTATTTCATGGTGATATAATTGAGGCTCCACATCTCATAATTAAGGCTAAAACNAAAATCCTCAACTTCAATATGACATTTATCTATAAGGGGGGAAATCAACCTGCTAATTGGCTAGCCAGACAAAGGTTTCCATTCCAATTTTATATCTGATACCATCATAATTAAGGCTAACAATATATTATCTATAGTTTGCAATTATGCAACAGATTCTATATCTGTTCAATAAATTAAGGTTTTATCTTTAGGATCTTTTTTGGGTGAAAGGAGCTACTTGTGATTAGACAAAAGAAGCGTACAAAAGAAAGGGCTACAAGGATGAACCCCTCTTCAAACAAAAAGAGAAGCTCCTATGGGTTCCTCATACAAAATAAAAAGTCAGATAAGTGCAGAAAAGGAAACAATCCTAAGGTGTGGTGAATTAAAATTGTCCGCATGTAGTAAAAATGAGAGGGATGGTGTAGGAGAAGTAGAAACCAAAATTAAATGAGATTCAGCTCCACAAGTAGCTAGGTAATGTGTTAGCTTATTCCTTTCTCTATGGTTGAAGGTGAAGTACTTTCATATCCTTGATCATGTGCTTCATTTGGATGATCCTCTATTGAATGTGCCATGGGGGTGGTTTCTATCTATCATATATTCCACCAGGTGGGAAGAGTCAACCTCTACCTACATGCAATTCCAGTTTTTTTTTATTTATCCATTCTCNAGCTCCTATGGGTTCCTCATACAAAATAAAAAGTCAGATAAGTGCAGAAAAGGAAACAATCCTAAGGTGTGGGGAATTAAAATTTTCCCCATGTAGTAAAAATGAGAGGGAGGGTGTAGGAGAAGTAGAAACAAAAATTAATTAAGATTCAGCTCCACAAGTAGCTAGGTAATGTGCTGGCTTATTCCTTTCTCTATGGTTGAAGGTGAAGAAGACTTTCATATCCTTGATCATGTGCTTCATTTGGATGATCCTCTATTGAATGTGCCATGGGGGTGGTTTCTATCTATCATATATTCCACTAGGTGGGAAGAGAACCTCTACCTACATGCAATTCCAGTTTTTTTATTTATCCATTCTTAGTGCCTAAAAAAAAATAAGAGTTTCTGCTTTCATTGGATCCTCAACCATAGTGGGACATTGAAAATAAAGCAAGATTTTTTTTTTGGAGTTCTCAAAGACCCCACCAATGCCAGCCCTCTTGGGAGTAAAACTTCCATCAGTGTTAGCTTTAATTAAAGGGAACAGGGGTTTGTTCCAAACCACTTTTACCAACTTGAAGCTTTTCTGCTGATCTTTTTTGCAGATATTTGGGATATTAAGCATTTTTTTCTCCATTGAATCAGTCTACTTATGTAGGCTAGACAGTTTGATACCACCTTATCCACATCTGCCAGATGATCATCATGCTTAGCTTGGTTTCTAGCAGTCCAAATAAACCAAGCAATGATAAAAGGGAAACACCCTAAGTTTTTCTCTCTCCAGCCCTTCCAACAGTCAGTAAACCACTGCCATTCTAGCTATAGAGTGTTGATATGAAGATGTGCTTGCAGAGCCCTCCGTATCATTTGAGAGTAGTTGCAATTGAAGAACAGATGGGAGACAGATTCATTATCATTTCTGCACAGGTGGCAAATGGAAGAACCTCTTAGTATATCATCAATTGGAAGTAAATTGTTGAAGGCTCTTCAAGAGAAGAAAAAAATTGAAAGAGTAAGGAACTGATTCCATAAGCATTCCCTCCAATCAATTGTTTCCCAGATATAAATCATTTCATAAAGGGTTTTGGTTAAGCTGTGGTTAGAAACATATCTCACAGCCAGATGGTCCCTTCTGCTTCTATCAAATTGAATCTTTGTGACTTGTTGGACTGAATTTTCAGTTATTAAAGTCTTCAATATGCTTTTAGACCAAGTATTATCCTCCCAACAATCCTTAACCATTGTATTACTGTTCTAAAATTCAGGCAAAGGTTCAAGCGCATCCTCTGGACATCATCTGTCCAGCTAAAAACTTAAGTTCCCTTGGCCTAGTTCCCTAAGAACAATTTTTCAACACCTTCTCTGACTTTTAACATTTGCTTCCAAGTTATGGAGTCCTCTCCTTTATTGTTGATGGAATTGGGATGAGCAAATCTACAATATTTAGCATACATAAAATTAGCCCAAAGAGTATCCTGCTGTCTGAATTTTAAACATAGTCTGTAAAGACTGATATGCTGGAGTTGCTCTAGGCCCGGAACCCTAGGCCACCAACATGATAAGGTTTTGACATTTTTTGCCAGCTAGTCCATATCATATGCTTTCTTTGCCAAGCCCAAAGGAACCTATTGAATGTTCTTTCAAGAAAAATTCTTGTGCTCTTCTTCATAGTTGCCACTTGGCGAATGTATATTGGAAAGGTTGTGAGTATGCTTTTCAATAAGGTAATCCTGCCACCAATGGAAAGAAAAGAGTTTGCCCAACTCTGAAGTTGTGAGTTTGCCTTGTCAACCACCTCATCAAAATGTATTAGTTTAGTCCTTCCTTTTGTTAATTGGACCCCCAAATATTTGAATGGTGATGACATCTATTGGAAACCAGTAAAGTCCAGAATCGAATGCTTATTCTGAGGAGTAACATGTCTAATGAATAACACATAGCTTTTAGCAAGGTTGATTTTTATTCCTGAGGAGTTCTAGAATTCTTGCAAACAATTATGAAGCCTCTTGACAAAAACTTTGTTTGCTCTAAAGAAAATAAGGATGTCATCAGCATACATCAGGTGGCTGATATCTATTGTTGATTTGTGATGATATTGATTGTAGCTCTTCCTTTGATTAGGCTTGTCTATCAGTTTTGATAAGTAATCCATTGCAATGATGAAGATAGTTAGAGACAGTGGTCTCCTTGTTTCAGACCTCTAGAAGCAGTAAAGAATCCATGTGCACTTCCATTTATCAAAACTCAATTCCCATTCCCCTCCATCCATCTTTTAATAATCATGCCGGAAGCATTGGAGAAGCCCCTAGCTATTAAAATTTCCAAGACAAAGTCTCAGTTAATGGTGTCATAAGCCTTTTCAATTTCTAGCTTGAAAATCAGATTGCCACCCCAACATGGAAATTCTAAGTCCAGTAACAATTCTTGTGCCAGCAAAACATTGTCCCAAATACTTCTGCCTTTAACAAAAGCAACCTGCTTGGGACTTATAATGTGTTGTAAGATTGGTTGAAGCCTCATCACAATAATCTTACTTATATTTTTACTGATCACATAGTAATATTGATAGTCCTGAAGCTCTTCCAGCTCTCTCTTAAGCTTAATTTAGGGAGGAATACAATGTTGGCAGCACTGAAAGATATTGATAAGGTATGCCCCTGGAAGAAATACTAAATAGCATTGATTATGTCCCCCTTGATAATGTCCCAAAATTTTTTTATAGAAATCAGATGTGAACCCATCAGGCCCAACAACTTTGAAGCTATCAATTGAGAGAAGTGCATGTTTAATCTCCCCTTCTTCTGGTATTTCAGCAAGATTAATAGCAGCATAAACTCCTTGTAAAAATTAAAAAGCCTGTGATCAATGGGGTCCCTAGTTAGACTTCTCCACTGCATCAAATTGTGAAAATAATCTACAGCGCTCGGAGCAATGTCCTCATTCTTCTTAATCTAGTTTCCTTGAGTGTCTTTAATCTTATAGATCTTGTTACATCTCCTTTGATGTTTGATACAAGCATGGTAAAATTTAGTATTCCTATCCCCTTTAAACTTTGTTTGGTTGGTTTTTTTTCAAAGGAAGAGCTCCTATCTAGCCACAACAGTGAGTAGCTTGTCATTAGTTTCAAGTAGTGTTGCTTCATCCACCTGACCAAGGATGTTTCCCCTTTCCAAATCCTTGAGGTTCTTCTTATCTTGTTCCACAACATTCATTATATTACCCAAAGTACTCCAATTCCACTGACTTAATAATTTCCCAACCTTTTTCTGTAATCTCCATGCTTTATCAAAGGATTGGGATGCTCACAATCCATCTAATTATGTTTAACAATGTAAAGAAACCCAGAATGAGTTGCCCAAAAGTTAAGGTATCTGAAAATAGGCTTGCTAGGTTGATTAGATGCTGAGATATTGATGAGAAGTGGTTTATGATTAGACACTGCCATGCTGAGATGAGTGATAACAGTTTGTAGGAATTTTTGTACCCAAATGTTGTTAGCCAAAATTCTGTCCAGCCTTTCCCAAAGTTTACCTCTTCTTTAAGTGAAATCAAGGCCATGCAAGTCAAAAGCCCTGAGGCCAGAATGTTGTCATTAAAATTTGTCATGATTTCATTATTGACAGGTCTTCCACCTTTCTTTTCAGCAGGAGATGCAAGGCAATTAAAGTCCCCCCAACCAACCAAGGTTTGTTAGTGTTTGAACTGATGTTCCTTATTTCATTCCAAAGCTCAATTCTAGTTGTTTTAGTACAACCAACATAAACAAAAGTTGCATAACCATCCATTCCATTCATGCTGAAAGAAATGTGAAGGAATTGATTGTGGTTCAGCATAATTTTGCAATCCAATTCAGTTCTGCAGAAAAGCCATATCTTACTGCTAATGTTACTAATAATCGTAAAACCAGGGAATTTTTTTTGATAATTTTGGGGATTAGCATGAACTAAGGGCTCAATAATAGATAAGCACCGAAGATTGTGCTTCTTATTTAAATACTTCAGCATTTTAAAAGATAAGGGGTGGGCTAAATACCTTATGTTCCAACATAGGATATTAAACATGTGGAAGGGATTTTGAACTCCCCCTAGTTAATCTAGGAGGTGACTGCCTTCTTTTGGAATAGTTGCTTCCAGCCTCCTAACTGTGAGAGTCTATCCATGGAATTTTCTTCTTATTCTCCGTACTTGCTACTCATTCTCTATTGCATGCTTCATCTCCAAAAACAGAGAAGCATTTGGTGTTTTAAGATTGTCTGACACTTCCTACTGTTCAAAGTGTGTACTTGCCTCCCCAAAAATTGACCTCTATCCTCTTTGGTGCAGTACTGAAATTATTTTGGAGGTGACTGCCTCCTTTTGGAATAATTGCTTCTAGCCTTTAGTGCAGTACTGAAATTCAATCCCCCCTCCATGTTAGTGACCATAGGTACCATTTCTGTCTATTGAACAGTATTAACATGTTCCTTAGGGGTGACAGAAATTAGCCCCTCTTCCTCTTCAGTCAGAACTCTAGGAATAACCTTTCCTAGGGGTAGGGTAGGAGCCTCCCCAATAATTGACCTCTTGTTGACCTCACTTTTGGTTGAGGTTCAATTTTTTCTTTAGTAGCCTAAGGTCTAGCCATAGGACTTTCCTATTGACTATTCTTAGAAAAATAGACTTTAGTAGCCTAAGGTCTAGCCATAGGATTTTCCTATTGACTATTCTTAGAAAACTAGAAAAAGTTAGTAGCCTAAGGTCTAGCCATAGGATTTTCCTATTGACTATTCTTAGAAAACTAGACATGAAGTAGCCTAAGGTCTAGCCATAAGACTTTCCTATTGACTATTCTTAGAAAACTAGACAAGGACCCCAAATTGGCCAAATTACCAAAACACCCCTCCTTACCCAAAAATTTCAAAAATTTCAAAAATTCCAAAAATTCCCAAAATCTCCCAAATATTCCCAATTTCATTTTCTTCAACTATCACATGACCCAATTTGGCCAATTTGACCATCTTTGATAAAAACCCCCAAATTGCCCTTTAAAGGCCCAAATATCCCCAAATGCAACTCAAATGTCCATCAATTTAATCTCAATTGACCTTAATTTCAATCCTAAACTAAAATTAACTTTTTATATTGTCAAACTAGACTAAATCCAAGCCTAATTAGCCCCATGATTTGAGCCCAATTTTGGTATAAGTCAAACCCCCAATTTTGGTCACATGACCTAATCTCACAAAATTGAACCCATAGCCTAGAGAATTAGCCCCAGTTAATGTTGTAAAATATTTATAAAGTTCATACACATCAAAATTAACCATAAATTGGCCTTGGCGAAGACTCAAATTCAATTGATTTTGGCCTAAATCCAAAATTCCCAAATTTAGCCCCAAATTGGCTAAGTCCTCAAGTTTCACCCAATTGATTGCCTTAACTCTTAAATTGGCATACAATTCATGTTGAAAACTATTAATGGGGTCCCTATTGACCATTTAAAACAATCAATTTGGAATTAACCCTAGGCTAGCCTAAGCTATACCCAAGCCTAGCCCAACATAACCAAATTGATTAAAATTCAAATATCCCTCAAATTGACCCATCAAATGAACTCAAAATCACTTCAACCCTTCACTAAAAATCTTCATAAAAATCATCTAAATAATGTTGGTCAATAAATTGTGTCATTTAAAATGGCTAACCTAGCCAAAACCTAAACTTTGATCATTTGCACCCACTTGGACCCATGCACTAAATGTGACCCAACCACCCTAAAGCAACCAAATTAAGTCCACCCCAGCCATTAGTTGACCCCTAAGACTAAGCCAAAACCCATCTAACCACCTAAACTAAGCCATGGACCAAAGGTCCCCCAAATTAAGGGATTTTATTCCCAAAAATACACATGCTTAAGATATCCTTGCCAAATCAAAATACATTTGCATTAATTTTTTGTGATAGATCCCTCTGGATGCCCTCAACACCTAGCCACCTCCCCCTGACTGGCTGGCCAGCCTAGTGGCCAAAAAATGGCCAAACCAAGAGCCACCCCCATGGAGCTTCACCCAAAACAGACCTAGAGTCCAGCTCAGCCAAATTGAATTGTTGAGCTCCTCTACCCTCCACCTAAGCACAAGATCACACCTCCTAATTGACCATGACAGCCACCATAACCCCATTTTTATAAAAGGTCACCTTCATGGCCATTGAACTAAGTGCTGAAAATTTCTTAGAGATACCTCTCCAAATTGACCACAGAGCATCCCTAAGACCCCCTCAATGCATTCCAACTATTTACCCTCGCCAATATCTGCTGCCGGAGGTCAATTTTGAGCTCAAAAACTTGCCGGAAGCCAGGACAGAGCTCATTACACTTCCACACTCCACCAAACTCAAATTAACTCTACCCACACCTTCACAACAGTGAACGAAGCCAAAGCCCCATAAAATCCCCCTTCCATAGAGCCTCTACCATAGCTCTAGACCAACACCCAAATCCGGCCATGATCGAATTCATATCTAGGCCTCACAGCACAGCAAGATGCTTAATCCCTAGCCACATTTGGCCCTAATGAACGTGCTAAGACCCTTTGATTAAAGCTTCGCTTCTCATAGCAAATGTATAAAAGTTCTCTCCCTTTTGAGCCTATTTTGATTCTCCATTTGGTTAGGCTTAATTTAATTGCATGATTGCCATATGGATGTGTTCGCCTCACTTAGACGAGTCCATAGGATCAAACTCAAAGCGATTTGGTTGAGTCTATGCTGAGACCTTATGGTTTAAGTGTGGACGGTCATGGGATCATTCTATCGGGGATGATGACGGGGAGCCGTTTGATCAAGTGTGTATCGAATGGATGGCCAAGATGAAGTCGAACAGTGCTTCTTTACATGTACAGCGAGACTCATGGCTGCTGGCGTGGACTGAGGCATCAAATGGGAGCGCGCCTTGTGGAGCTTCGTAGCCGCCGTAGGTTGACGGGGCGCCGCGTGGATAAGTAGAAAAATAGGGTTTTTCTATTTATTTAAAATCCCTTAACTTCAAAATTCCATAACTTTGTGTAGAAAAGTCACAAAAATAAAATAAAAATACCTTCTTGCTAAGTGAATAGAGAAAAATAATGTTGAACTAATTTTAAGTCCATATGATGCATATTTTATTTTTAATTAATTAAATACTGATCTGAATCTTTTGATTCTCCATGCATGTAGACTTATCATCATAGCTTGAATTTTTGGCATACTGTAGCCTTTGTTAAGAAGAACATTCTATAATTTTTCTAAAGTCAGAGGAGGTCCCTAGATAGAGGATCACATTTTTCAAGTCTATGTGCATTATTTTCTTAAAATAATTATGAAAATTAGCATGTTGATTAGAAAATTCCAAGAAAAATTTGGAAGGTCCACCATGACCAGAGGAGCTTTTGGAAATAATTTCATGGGTGAAGTTATGTAAAATGTACTTAATTTTTATAAGCTTTAAATCATTAAGGAAATTAATTTTGAAAGATATAAACATTTAAATGACTTGATTTTTTATCTCCACTATTATTTATGATGCAGAGAACTCACCATAAGAATTTCAAAATATTTTGAGTTCATTTGATAACTTGAATTTTAAAGATAAACATCATTTTTGTCATTTAAATGATTTTTAAAAATCAATATATAACTTAAATATTTATAAAAACTTATTTTTTGAGTTCTCTATGATCAGAGATATTGTCTAAGAAAAAAATTATATTTAAAATAAAAACTTGAGCCTATTTTTAATATTTAAATAATTAAAAATCACTAAAAAACACATAAATAATAAAACTCATGGAAATTTTCTAAATTTCTTCCTAATCACTTAGGAATAATTAAAATATTTTTCCTGGTTTTCTAAATAAAGATATTGAATTTCAAAGTTTAAAAATAATTTTTAAAAGGCTAAAAATGAGTTTTCACTAAAATAAAACCAATAAATCAAATAAAATTTAAAAAAAAATAAAATCTTCCTCTCTATGTTCTCTGACCTTACGGAGACTTTTCAAAAATACAAAACTTAGTTTTCCCCATTTAAAATATTTTATACTTAATAAATACATTAGAAATTAAAATAATTCTTAAAATTCAAGTAAAATTCAAAAAATCATGAAATCTGGTCTATAGACTTCTCTAGGCTAGGTCTACCTCCAGTAAAAATTTCAAGAGATTAAGAGTTACCTTGGTCAAGTTAGAAATTTTCTTTGAAAATACCTATATTTTGCACAAAAATAATTACATATATATAATTTAAATATTGGAAAATCACATTTTCTCCTCTAATGTCTTAATTAACCCATAAATGAGGTAGGATACAAATTTCAATGTCATTTGAATTGAATTTGACAAATTATGAAGTGTTAGAGCCTTAGGGGAAAATGTGTAATTTTGGAAAATTAGCCCTAATTAACATTTAGGCTTAATTTAAGGAGGGAAATAGGTAACCTCTTATCTTAATTTGAATGTTTGAAACACAAGGGGTTAATTGGTAGAAACCAACCTCACTTTCTTAATTTAAAAAGATAAGTTAATAAATTTCTAAATTATTAAAGTTTGGAAGTTTATTAAAATAGAATGAATATAGGACTTAGGGGTATGACCTTTGAAGTCAATAACTAATCAATTTAATACCCCAATTTTGATGTTCAAATGAATTTCAAATATGAGTCATGATCACCTAAAGCTTAACCTTTTCAAAACTAATTAAGACACTCACCTAGGTCTTCGGCTTAGTAGTGACTTAGGCTAAATCAAGTTTCATTTAAATCTTAACCTTTTCAAAACTAATTAAGACACTCACCTAGGTCATCACCATCACGTATAAGTCAATTTCATTTGCAATGACTAAGACACTCACCAAAATCTTAAGAGCTTACTAATGACTTAGGCTAAACAAAGTATCATTTAAATGAGACACTCACTTAGGTCTTAATGGCTTAGTAGTGACTTAGGCTAAATCAAGTTTCATTTAAATAATGATTTGAAAAGTAAATATCATTGAAAATTAGAACATCTTTCAAACACTACAAGCCCAATTAGGACCAAAATTTGGTTAAGTGTTGCAACAACACTAACTTTCCTCTTTAAGGGTCTTCACCCGCATAATTCTAAAATTGAATCACAAGTGATAATTATCCCATTCCTAGGATAATTGAGACATCAGTGTTCACTGAGCATTAAGGGTATTTACAGGATGAATTATTAAGCAACATAATAAGTTTAAAAGAACTCAGGATTTTTCACTAGGCAGCGAGAAAGTAGCACAGACCTACTTCTTTCTCTAGATCTATTGGATACCTCGGAGATCTACTAAACCTAATATATTTGGCTTCATAAAATCATCCTTAATTGATCAAATAAGGTACCACCAAGATATGTCCTAGGGTTAGGTAGGTCGCCAAAATTTTACTTCCCTATTTCATATAAACTACCTTAACACGCCTTTTGAGTTTCAGGTGGTGAAACGAGAAGACTCGCCAGGTACGCTTTTACAGTTTTCTGTGTTGTCTTTCTTGTACTTTCATATTGTACTTTTATACCTGGAAAATTGCATGGTAAATGGCGACGCCACCATGCATTAAAACTAGAACTATCAGGATAGTCACAAAACCAAAACTAAAACAAAAACTAAAATCAACCAAGATAAAATTCACCGCCACAACATTCAATATATAAAACAACTCAGAATTTAATCACAAACATCAAACAAAACTACAACATCAACTAAATTAAGACGTATCTATTCAGATGATCGTGAATCCCTTGGAGGAGGTAACCTATGGTTGCTAGCGAGGCTTCCCATGATCTAAATGAAATTATGGAACTCGTTAAGTTGAGTTTAGTAAATTCATTTGAACTAAGTGAATCAAATATCAAATAGTGGTGCTGGAATGAGAGAACTGTAGGATCCTAACCAGTGTCTCTCTAATCAACTTTAACATAACCCCATAAAATTTAAAGAACTTCAACCATAGGTCAACCTGATTTGACAACATAACTTAACACATTAGAAAACTAAAACTCATCGCGGCAAGGAGCTTGGGGCTAGCATGGTAGGCAGCAAGACCATCTTCAACAACAAAACCTTTCTTCCTCAGCTAAACCAATCTTCCTTCCTTAGATATAAACAACAAAGCCATAGGACTTTGAGGTTGATGGCCTATGCAATGTAAATCCTCACCTTATCTTTAGGCTTTTGTACAACCCTACTATACATTATAAGTCCTAACTCGTCTTAAGATTCCGAGGTTGTCGTTTGTCACGACCTAAATCCTCATATCTTCCAGGCTATTTGTGTGATTATTCCGAGGTTGTCGTTTGTTACGACCTAAATCCTCACATCTTCCAGGCTATTTGTGTGATCGTTTCACACAAATATAAGCTCTAAATAACAAAATTGGCAGGTTGAAACACTTAAATTTTTCTCCTTAAAACTGAAGCCAAACTTTAAGATAGCTTGAGAAGTCACCGGGGTTCTCCTCTGGATCCATGACATCCCTTAGTTCTTCCTCCTTTGGACTCTACAATAAAATGTTCCAAATTTGAACCAATCCTCTTTCACATCTCTACGTCCGATCTCTTTGAAAAGTCGTACCATTTGAAACTCCTTGAAGATAATATTTTCTTATTTTTATCGAGAGTCTTCTTAGGTGACTTTGGTCATTTATAGTGTATTGAACTATAAGGGCTTGCCCTTATAGGAAGCATGTTCAAACCCAGCTTAATATAAATCTTAATTAATTCTTTATTTTAAATAGGAGAACTTGTCGGTAAATACAAAGGTTTAACAGACCAAACATATGTCATATACTCCTTAGTTTATTTGATCGAGCCTCATCCTCAAGTCTTGTGTTTATCCTTTGAGATAGATACAGGATTTGAGGTACAACGCTCTTTCATTTAAATTATGAAAAATATGGGGTCAGTTTGATATCATATTTTTCTAAAACTAAATATATTTGTAAATTAAAACTTCCTTCTAAAGCGGGCGACGAGACTTTGATTTTGTTGACCGACAGCTTCTTATGGGCAACTCCCCCCAAAACCAAAAATAGCATCGATATCTTCTGGGGATAAGCTTTTCTCTCCATAAAAATCAAGAAATATTTTCTTTACACATAGGTAATGTGTTCATGTCCCACTTGGACTAAATTACCCTTCTTCAATTGGCATACTTTATCTATTTCTGTCTTGGGAAGGTACGGCCAACTCCTTGGACTTCTGGACTAGCTATTCAACTATCTTTGAACAGAGGGGTTCAAAAGTTCATTAAGGACTCTTTAAATTTTCAAGTGGGGTCGGACCCCCTAATAGGTGTGTCGGTGGACTAGTTATACCCGGGCCTTTTCTGCCACTAAATAGGTCCAACATTGGGTCCTAAAATAATTCACATCTCCCTTCCAAATTTGATTTTCTATTCTGCAAACTAAACCAAATCGTGTTGTACTGCACGCACTTTGAAAATTTTTTATATTAGTTAAATTTTACACTTTTTTTCGAAAAACAAGATTTTAAAATACTCATAAATTAAGACCCTTTCGGTCTACAGATCAACCTCTACTTCCAGTGCTTGCATTAAAAATTACGAGGTTTTGACCATATAGTTAACCCTGAAAACTTTATGTTTTTAAGTGTTGCAATGGCCTACCCAACGCTGACCTTTTCCTGCAACCTGCTGGCGAGTCACAAAGCCCGTAACCTCGCTCCTACATCAAATTTGGAGCTGGATTTGAAGATTTCGAGGTCATCCTCCAAAAAACCCCATTTGTGGTAATGAAGATCGTCGCTCCAAAAATACAGGAGCCGTCTGCATAATTCAACCTAAACTGCCATCAAGATTTCCCTATCTGCAAGAAGTCTAAAACTACTATCGTCGTAGCACCTGCCAAACCTACTAGCCCCGTTGCTGCTAAGGGGAAAAAGTGATGATTATTGAGGATCTGACTGAGGGATTAACTGTACCAACACCCGTGTTAAAAATTGGATCAAGTTCAAGGATTGTACCGCTGACCCGAACTCAAAGGAGGAACCGTAACAGAAAAGTCCAGAGGGCCATTAAAGCCCAGGCTCCCAAGGAGACACCGATTGAGGAGGAGCTTCATCAAGTTGAAGAAGTGTTACCGGAAATTTATCAAATCCTGCGAGGAAGTAGATTCCATCTTCTGAAGGAAACTGAGGGATATGAGAGTATCCAAAGGATCGCTGCTGCATTACCGTCACTTTATGGATACGGTGAAGAAATAAAGATGTTTACTCCTATCACTCGAGTTAGTGCAGTCTTCAAAAGGCTTGCCACCAAAGAAGGATGTTCGGTTAGTGAGTTGCTTAAATGAGTGGGAGATGCAATTTCTCCTCGCATGAAGACGAAATTTTGAAGGGCGTCAAATCAGCCAGGCAGTCCCACAAGACAGCTGGAGTGCCACCTACTCCTATCGCCATTTGGTTTCATTTAGGGAATAGAGTTGATACCACAGTGATTACTACTGATTATACTGCCACCAGGACTGTAGGTCATCGACCGGCTAAGTTGAGACTGGGTCCAAAGATCTTACCCGCCACCCATTATGGAGACATTCCTGCAATCCCAAAACCAAAGAAAAGATGATTACCTGGCACTATAGCTGGTCTACACTACGGGGAGAATACTTTCCCTCGACATACCGATGTTTCTACTAAGACGCTTCGTCTTGAGATATCATCGTTGAAAAAGAGAAAGGTATGGGTACTCAAGGTCGCCGCACCAATACAGTCCAGTGAGCCTGCAGGAGAGAAATTAAAACCAAAATCTAAAATATCTGACATTATCGCGATAATAGCCAGCGAGATGGAGGAATAAATATAGGATGTCCATCAGGGTCCTTCAGATCTTAAAGCGATCAAGGAATCGATAATTGAAGAGAAAGTTAAGAAACTAAGGATTGAAATCTCCAAGTTAGCTCGAGAACACGGAGTTTCCGTCGATAGAGATGGAGAAAATTTTGATTACAATGATTGCTTGGAGGAGGATTTTATGGATGTCCATGTGATTGAAACTAGAGCCACCACATCTACGCGCGAGGCTCAATCTCACACCGAAGAGAACACCATAGATGAGCTGCGTAGGGTTATCCTCCTAAGGGATGAGCAAGTCAGTTTACTGGAGAAAAGAATAGATAAAATGACTGCAGCTATGACTGTCATGGCCACCATTCAAGGGCAATCACAAGCACCACAATTGGCTTCTCCAGAAATCAATCAACCGGAAATCATACACATTATAGGTGAAAGAAGAGAGGCTACTTCAGCTAACAAAGATGAACAACTAAAGAAAGATTCTCCATCAAGTGTCATGCCAGAAAAGGAGTTCAAGCAAATGGTTGAACAAGTGTGGGATGCCTTATCCCAATCTAAAGGCGGTGCAACAATTTTGAAGGGTAGACCTTACCCGGAGCAGTACAATGTCGTGTCTTTCCTCAAAAGTTTTGTGGCCCCAAACTTCAAGATATTCGATGGGACTGGAAATCCGAGACAGGACATAACACGTTTCTGACTAAAAATAATGAAGCTCTACTCTGCCAGCAATTCATCAGCAGCTTGTCAGGAATTGCTTTTGACTTGTATGCTGACTTGCCCAACAAGTCAGTTAAAACATTTTATGAATTGGAACAACTGTTTGTGAGAAGATTTGCTGGGGCGCAACATCATGTGTCTATTGGAGAGCTCATGATAGAAAAGCAAAAGCGTAATGAAACCTTGGTAGACTATATTTTGGGTGGAGAAACCTTAGCATGAAATGTGAACCTCAGCTACAGGAACATCAAGCGATTGAGATTTTACTCAAACCTTAGCATGAAATGTGAACCTCAGCTACAGGAACATCAAGCGATTGAGATTCTACTCAAAATCATTCATGGGCCATTAGATTTCATGCTTACAAGCCTAGTGAAATTTTGACAGACTATATTTTGAGGTGGAGAAACCTTAGCATGAAATGTGAACTTCAGCTACAGGAACATCATGCGATTGAAATTCTACTCAAGAGCATTCATGGGCTAGTAGTTTTCATGCTTAAGGGACTCGCCATCAAATCCTTCGAGAAGCTACTCAGCAAAGCTTGCAGTCTTCAAGAAGAACTAAAGCACATGGAGCCACATAAAAAGGCTAAGGTGACCAGAGTGTTCGAGAAGAAATCAAGAGTAGTAGCCACCCTCAACAAAGGAAAGAAGCCGATACAGATATATGCAGAAGAACATCTACAGTCTTCATCACAGTACTCTCAGAAACAAAATAATCAATCCAACCAGCGACCACCTCAAGAGAGATCACCTCGAACAGGGGATAAGAGAATATTCCAGTCGCAGTAACAGAAAATTATGTATTCTTTAAAGGATGAAGCTATACCTAAAATATTCAGGAGTCTCATGCAGAAGTTAGAATTCAAACTACCAGATCCAAAGAAGCCCAAAGAGCTGGATAAGAAGAATGAACCAAGTTATTGCCCATACCATTAGTTGCTTGGGCACATTATAAGAAAATGCTTCATCTTTAAAGACTGGCTTGAGAGAAACCTAAAGGAAGAGAACATAACAAACCCGAAAGAGCATTTGAAAGAACCTGAAAAAGGTTCCATAAACATGATTTCGGCTGAGCCAATCTTTCTAATTGATCCATATGTCGGAATAGATTGATGGAGTACAACTTGGGATGAACTCAAGAGAGCCCTTAATTAAATTCAGGATTCATCGAAACAAGCTTCAACGAATACCAAAGAAGGATGGAATTAAGTATGGAGTAGATCATCCAAGAAAATACTGAACAAGATCCAATCTGCATCAAAATAAACCTCCATTCAGCGTCAGCAACATACCAAGCCCGAGATGAAGGTTTCTTCAGGAGATCCGTCATCGTGAAGGACAAAGAAGAAGAAGAAAAATGTCACTACAAAGATTGATAGAATGGGGGGTAGGATAGGGGTTGCCTCTACTAGATTGGTTAGCTCAAAATTGGGGAAGAAAATCCTCGAACCTCTAACTTTGTATGATTATCTTTTTTGTCCCTCTGGGATCTTACAAATATAATGATTTTGATTTCTGCTACGTTTTAACTATTTTTGGGGATAACGTAACTCATTATGACCGATCTAGCTTCGATCTTGATCCCCAAAATAATCCTCAAATCATACTCGAGTCCGATAAACTCATTGTCAAGTTCAAAGAAGACATCAATAATATTGCTTATGACAACACCGATAACGAGGAGCCAACTCTCGAGCATCATGGTACACCGCTTACCATCAACTTAGATCCTTTCGATGAAGAAGAAAAGACACCAGAATATTCAAAAATGATATCTTAAGAAGAAGAAATCACAAAAGTTAACTTAAGGAGCGAAAAAGTGTTACCATTAAGAACAGCTCCGACAAACAAAGGAAAACAGATAATGACTCGAGAAAAGATACCCGCACCTCCACTAATGGAAGAACCTCATGATTAAGATAAAATCAAAGGATCATACAAGGTATAATACAACGTGCTAGCTCATCTTAGGAAGTTGCCGGCCAGATTAAGCATCTACGGCGCTCTGATCCTATCAAAAGAGATTATAGAGTCTCTGGTTAGCTTTGCTTGACCAAAAAATTTGCTTAGCTCAGTTGGCCAGCACATCCTCAGATGAAGTTTTCTCATTGAAAGAACAATCAGGGGTAACCTTCACAGATGAAGACTTGTCGCTCGGTACCGCCGACCACAACCGTCCACTCTACATCTCCTTCAACATTGGCAGATTTGTGTTATCCAGATTTTTAGTGGATCCTGGAGCATCTCTTAACTTGTTGAGCCTACGGACATTGGCCTATTTGGATATCAAAGCTCAAGAGCTTAGAGTCAATGAGATGATGTTAAGAGGAGTCAACCAAAAGGGAGAAAGAAACCTCAGATCAACTACATTACTTATGAAGGTTAGAGAACTCGTGATAACCGCTAAATTTCATATCATCAACGTCAAGACGTCTTTTAACGCTCTATTTGGTCGACCGTGCACTCATGAGTACAATAGATTCCATCATCTCTACACCAGTGCATCAAATACCGCAAAGATGGTCAAGAAAATTGCATGAAGGGAGACCTACAACCATTTTCAGTGCATGAAGTTGGTATCCATGAAGATGCTGCCTACTACGCGCCACCAAAGAAAACTATCTTCTCTCGTGAAGTTATCACAAACAAAGATGAAGATTCAGAAGAATCACAAAAAGGAGGCCATTCAACTCCTCTTCAGCAATCTTCCACCACTCTTTTACAGTGAGATGGTGAAAGGCCTTTTAGTTCGCGCACCCGAGGTCGAGGTCGGGGATGTGGACGAGGAAGGACCAATTTAATTATTGAACCAACAAGGCCAACTATCAACATTGGTGAGGAAGACAGTTCTGAAGATGAGAAAAACTATGGAATATTAAAATTTGAACTCCAAACTTAAAAGAGGGTCTCGAATTTGGTACAGTCGGACTAGTCAATGATTCTAAATTTTGCATGGTTGTTACTGGTGAGTCGAAGAGGATTGCCTCGATGTAGAGGATGACTCTACTAATCAACCAATAGAAGATGCTCCGCCAGAATTTGAGGAGAAAATTAAATCTATTATTGATGAATTGAAAGAGATTAACCTCGGTTCTGAAGAACGATCCCGACCTGCAATTATAAGTTCTCTACTCAATGACGAACTGCATATTTGATCAAACTATTAACAAAATTCAAAGATTGCTTTGTATGGAGCAACGATGAAATTCTAGGACTGTCAGCAGAGGTTGCAGTCCATAAACTTTGGGTGGACAAGAATATAACCCCGATGAAACAAGCTCCAAGAAGAATGGGCCTCAAAATAGAACAACAAGTTATCGCTGAGGTGAAGAAATTGATAGACGCCAACTTTGTTAAAGAGGAGCAGTACCCCATATGGTTGGCTAATATTGTACATGTTAAGAAGAAAAATGGACAGATCTGTATTTGTGTCGACTTCAGAGATTTGAACAAGGCATGTCCAAGAGACTAGTTTCCACTACCTATAACAGAGATGATGGTGGATATCGCTTCAACACATGGAATTTTCTCCTTCATGGACGGATCGTCGAGATACAACCAAATTAAGATGGCTCCCAAGGATGCAGCACTTACAGCCTTCAAAACACCGATTAGAATTTTCTGCTACACAGTGATGTCATTCGGCTTAAAGAACACCAGAGCAACATTATCAGCGTGCAATGACGAAGATTTCTTACCACCTCATTCACAATCAAGTAGAATGCTACATGGATGATTTGGTCATCAAAAGTAAATGGAAAATAGACCATTTGTATGATTTGAGGATCGTGTTTGAACGGTTACGATGATATGACCTTAAAATGAATCCTTTAAAGTGCGCCTTTGGCGTTACCTCTGGCAAATTTCTAGGATTAGTTGTCCATCATCGGGCATCAATATTGACCCAGATAAAATTAAAGCTATCTTGGAAATGCCTCCTCCTAAAACCTTGAAACAACTACATTACTTCCAATGGAAGTTGGCATATCTGAGACGATTTATTTATAATCTTTCAGGTAGGTGTCAATGTTTCTCAGCATTAATTAAAAAGGACGCCAACTTTATTTAGGAAGAGAAATGCCTGCGAACTTTCAAGGATGTTAAGCAATATTTAATGACACCTCTTATCTTGGCATCCCCTATCCTAGGGAAACCATTGATTCTTTATACCGTGGTTTTACATGACTCTCTCAGAGCCCTCTTAGCCCAACTCAATGAGAAGGGTAAATAAAATGGGCTCTACTACTTGAGTCGTCACCTAATACCGACAAAGATAAGGTATCCACCTATTGAGAAGCATTATCTGGCGTTAATTTTTGCCATCCAAAAGCTAAGACATTACATGCTTTCTCATAAGATTACCCTGATATCGAAAGTTAATCCATTAGAATATTTGATGACTTGAGCAACACTCAACGGACGTCTAGCAAGATGGTCAATGATCTTATTGCAATTTGATATAACTTTTATTCCCCTTCGTGCTATCAAGGGACAGATACTAACAGACTTTCTTGCTGCACACCCACTACCAACTGAGTCCTCTCTCAACAACGAGTTACCAGACGAGCAAATACTACAAATGGAACTATCCAGTGCACAACGCTCGGAGATGTACTTTGACGGCGCTTCATCAACCAGAAAAGACAAAGGATCAGGCACAGTTATACCAGGCAAAGCAGAGATTGTTTTGATCTTTATCACGCCAGATAAGGGTATGATGAGGTTCACATACCACCTGACAGAGCTGTGCACCAACAATGAAGCATAATATTAAGCCTTAATCACCGGATTGGAAGTGGAAATCTCAATGGATATAACAAGCATTGCCATTTATGGTGACTGCCAACTCATCATTCAGCAAGTCGCCAGACAATACAAAATTTTGAAACCAAGATTAACAAAATACCATCAGTACACAATGAAGCTCCTGGAGCAGATTCCTAATGTAACTTTCTATCGGATTCCTAGAGGAGATAATGCCCATGCCGACGCTTTAGGAAAACTCACTAAGGAAATGGCGTGTCCCCCGGAGGATTCCATTGAAGTCACAGTGCAAAGAAGATGAGTCTTGTCTTGCAATGACTTCAAAACTCTACACAAGCTTGGAAAAGAAGAAACAATAAATACAGTTGCAGACATCAACGAAGACTGGCGCAAGCCATTAATAAAATATTTGCATACTGGGAAACTGCCAAAAGACAAGTCTCAAGCGCACCACATCACAAGAAGGGCTATGTCTTACGCCCTGATGGGAATTGTTCTCGACAGAAGATCATTCGACCAGATGTGCCTACGGTATTTGAGCAAAGCCAAAGCACAGAATATTGTCAAAGAGGTACATGCCAGATTGTGTGGCGCTCACCAGTTAGGGTCGAAAATGAAGATGAAGATCAAAAGACTTGGGTATTATTGGCCAGCAATGATGTCCGATTTCATGGATACAGCCAGAAGATGTCACCAATATCAAGTGCCTGGGGTGGTCTTACACCCGCCTCCGAATGTGCTAAACCCAATTGTTACCTCGTGGCCATTCGAGTGTTGGGGCACAGACATAATAGCTTCGATAGACCCTCCATCTTCCAAAGGACACAGGTTTATACTTGCCGCTACAGATTACTTCTCCAAATGGACAGAGGTATTACCGTTATGTGAGGTTACAGCACAACACGTCCTTCAATTTTTCAAAAGCCAAATCGTCTACCATTTCAAAGTATCGTGAAGAATAATTTCCGATAATGGGACAGCTTTTATAAGTACAAAGATTAACAATTTTGTCAAAAGACATGGGATAGATTAGAGATACTCCACGATTGAGTATCTTAGAGCAAATGATCTGGCTGAGGCTTTCAACAAAACACTGTTAAAGATTTTGAAGAAAAAACTGGATGAAAACAAAAGGGATTGGCACAACAAACTATTAGAAGCCTTGTGGGCTTACCAGATAAATTTCAAGACTCCCACTCAGTGTACACCTTATATGCTCGTGTATGAGTCTGAGGCTGTGCTACCGCTAGAAATCGAGACACCATTTCTCAGAGTTGCAGTTTCCAACCAACTCGCAACAGAAGAAAGCGTAAAACTCAGACTTGAAGAACTGGAGAGTCTCGAGGGAAAACTACTAGAAGCACAAAAAAAATTTAGAGCTCTACTAGGGGAAGATGGTACAAGTCCATGACAAATTGGCCGCCCAAGGACATTCAAAGTTGGTGACCTCGTACTTGTGCTCAAAAGACCTATTCTTGCACACTCATTCAAAGTTGGTGACCTCGTACTTGTGCTCAAAAGGCCTATTCTTGCACGCCGCAAAATATGTGGAAAATTCGAGCCAACATGGAAGGGACCATTTGTCGTTGAAAAGGTCTATACAAGAGAAACCTACCAGTTAGTGGACTTCCAGGGTGAAAGACCCATGTTACCAATAAACGGACGATATCTGAAAAATTATTATGCAAACTAAAGCCGCTTTTTTATGCTTTCCTTGAAACTTTGAAACTTTGATTGTTTTGGGGTTATCTATGTGGCCAAATGTCTATGATCGGGTTCAAATTTTGTAATTAATCTCAATATAACAAAAATTTTGAGAAAGAAATTTTTAAACTTCAAATTTTCTTCTTTCCACTTTTGAGCATAATGTTCCACTAAATTAAACAAAAATCATACATAAAATAAACAATTCATTTCACCAAAACAAACTAAAATTTACTTTAATAAATAATTTGTTTTGTTCTTGTTCATGACAAGTTTTGGCCCACTGACGTTTTTCTTGCCGTCTGCAGAAAAATGTCGGGATAGACGCTGATCTTTGCTTTCCAGGATGGCTGGAGCCTTGCACTAAATGAGGACTTGGCGCCACAGGGCGGTACCATTGACTTCAACATGGATTTTAAGCAGGTTGTCATGGACTATGAGGGTCCTTTCATGGACGTAGTCAGCTGCAAAGAGAAAGAGGGGTTGCCTTCTCTACTGAGAGTGACCGCTAAAGATAATGTATCACGTAAAGTCAAGAACATGATAATATAACAAGATCCAATGGAAAGGCTAAGTCGTCTGCCCTTCATGGTAGCTACACCTGCTGGAGGCTTAATATCCTCCAACGACTGCCAAGTACTTTGCTTTGCAGGACACAACGCAGGAACGCCAGACGCAAGAAGCAGAGAGCTTTTCTACGACAAGAACGCAGACGTCAAAGAGAGACAAACAACTTGCTCACCCCTATTCATGAGGGGCACATTTATGATCCAGACCTGAACTAAACTTCTGCTAGCTTACCCACAAAGGATGAAGAACCTGGGTTTGTGACCGAGTCAGACACACTTTCAATTTCAGATGTTTTGTGCAAGGGCTGCCTGATGTGCAATGTTGAAATACGGTCGGGACATCAGCCACGGGCGCGTTTGTAGAATGCCTGGATTGCAATGTTCTACATTTACAACGTTTCAGTACATTGGAAGAGTACACCTCAAGCACCAATGGATCTCAGACTTCAGATTTTATGATGGATGAACCATATGTCCCATTGGGGACGGATCAGTATGTATCATGGAGCCCAAGGTCATACATCCCGCTAGAGGCCTTTATCTCATGCTCCATATCAACCAACGCCAGTTTGGGTTCCTGCCAATGCTTGAAGAGAGGAACGCCCGCAACAGCTGCCAACCCTTGGTATGATAGAATACTATAAGATAAGTAAAGTAAATAAAAGAGAATTGAAGTTTTATGAAGAAGTTCAGGGAAAGTTCATCAATATACTGGAAGGCCTGGAGTTGTATACCAGGGTTTTTTCCAAAAGTGATGAAAGAAGCATTCTGGACTATATCTTTGATTTAAGAGATGAAGGCCGAGCGGGCCTTCTCATGGAAAGAACATATTTTGAGTCAAAGAAATGGATGAGAGGAAAGGGAAGAATTACCATCAAGTGCGGCTGTTGTTATAACTTCACAAATTACAAACAGGGAAATCCATCTGGGATCCTCAGACATGATCAAGCAAATCCACTACCTCCAATGATAAAGTGGATGATCAAAAGATTGGTCAAATGAAATATTGTACCTGCTACCTGCATTATCAATATAAATGATGAGGGTGATTGCATTCCTTTACACATTGATCATCATGATTTTGTGAGGACCTTCTGTACAATCTCATTTCTGAGCAAAAAATAATATTTTATTTGGGAAAGAAATCGATATCGTTAGCCCTGGTGAATTCAGGTGTGCTGTGAAGATTCCTTTACCAGTCGGTTCAGTACTCGTTCTTAAAGGCAACGGTGCAGACGTTGCCAAACATTGCATTCTAGAGGTACAACACAATAGGGTGTTTGTGACTTTCCGCAGGATGGATGACAGCAAAATGATATATGGATTTCAGCCCGACCCGGAACTAGAAGAGCTACTGCCGTACGAGCTATGAGAGGCTTGTACCTCTATGTACACACAAAGGGAACTCTTATCCTGGAGAATGACTTAGAAGGTCTGCTTTATCAAGAGCTCATCATACCTAGTACAGATGGTCAAAGGGCTCACTCTTTTTTTAGCAACATGATATGTATCTAATATATTCAACCTACAATGTATTCATAGCATGAGATGTTCTGAATGTATTTCGACATGGACTATATATTGTACCTCTTGAGGAATTAGCCTATATTCGATCTGTGACATCTTTTTATTGAAGCAAATTAATGAAAATTTTTCTCATGAATGTGCCTTTTTGTCAGTTCTCTTTTTGTGCGATGGATGAACGCCACGAACCACACGTTGGTTCAGAATTTCAATGAACAAAGAACGAAACAAAAAATAATTAACAATAAATAAAATTTAAATAAAAATAAACAACAAAACAAATTTCTTTTAAAAATAAACCAATTAAAATTAAAACTTTAAAGACTTTTTTTAAAAAAATTAAATGTGATAAAAATCTATTGAGTGAATTCTCCCATTTTCAGAGCTTCTTACTCTTTGTGCGCGTAGCACAACCATCTTTATCTGCATTAACTCTCTTTACATCCCCACAAAATTTTGCATTATGCACAAAACCCCACAAAGCTCTACAAATCTTCTTCAACAAAATGAACATTTTCACATGACACACTTCTGCAAATTCAACACCACAAGCTCTTTATAAATTCCAATTCTCACTTTTTCGAATTAGTGCGTAAATTTTGATTCTCCTCTTTCGATATCGATACCTAAATTTTGACTCTCCTCATGAGATTGATACCTAAATATCAATTCTAATTTTTGAATCAGTACATAAATTCTGGTTCTCACTTTTCAAGGTCGATACCTAAATTTCAACTCTCTCATTGAGATTGATACCTAAATTTCAATTCTCACATTTTCAGGTCAGTACCTAAATTCTGATTCCTACCTTTTGAGGTCGATACTTAAATTTTGACTCTCCTTCTGAGATTGATACCTAAATTTTAATTCTCATTTTTGAATCAGTACTTAAATTCTGATTCACATCTTTCAAGGTCGATGCCTAAATTTTGACTCTCTCCTTGAGATTGATTTCAAAATTTCAAATCTCATTTTTGAATCAGTACCTAAATTCTGATTCTCATCTTTCGAGGTCCATACCTAAATTTTGACTCTCTCCTTGAGATTGATACCTAAATTTCAATTCTCATTTTTGAATCAGGAGCTAAATTTTGATTCTCATCTATTGAGGTCGATACCTAACTTTTGACTCTCTCCCTGAGATTAATACCTAAACTTCAATTCTCATTTTCAAATTAGTACCTAAATTCTGGTTCTCACCTTTTGAGGTCGATACCTAGATTTTGACACCTCCATGAGATTGATACCTAAATTTCAATTCTCACATTTTTGAGTCAGTACCAAAATTCTGATTCTCACCTTTCGAGGTCGATACCTAAATTTTGACTATTTTACTGAGATTGATACCTAAATTTCAAATCTCACTTTTGAATCAGTACTTAAATTATGATTCTGACCTTTCGAGGTCGATACCTAAATTTTGAATCTCTGTTTGAGATTGATACCTAAATTTCAACTCTCGCATTTTTGAGTCAGTACCTAAATTCTGATTCTCATCTTTTGAGGTCGATACCTAAAGTTTGACTTTCTCCCTGAGATTGGTACCTAAATTTTAAATCTTATTTTTGAATCAGTACCTAAATTTTGATTCTCATCTTTCGAGGTCGATACCTAAATTTTGACTCTCTCCTTGAGATTGATATCTACATTTCAAATCTCATTCTTCAATCAGTACCTATATTTTGATTCTCATCTTTTGAGGTCGGTACCTAAATTTTGACTCTTCCTTTCTTTTTGGAATTGAAACTTAAATTTCAATTCCCACCTCGGGGTTAGCACTTGCGTATTTATTCCTATCTTCTAGAAATCTCTAAAATTTCATAACTCAAAATCCACTCTCCAATTCCCAGCAAGAGTCCCTACTTCTTGACTTGATCAAATATGCTCCTGCTAGTATCCCCGACGAAAAAAAAACACACACACACACTACTCTACACATACTTCTGGGTCTGTTGACTTAGGAGTTTGCATAAGTTTTTGTTGATCTCGTCGGTCAAAGCCAATACGCGCGGTGTGCTTGCCCAGCACACCACATCTATTGGGGGTCCACTTGTTGACCTCACTTTTAGTTGAGGTTCAGTTTTTTCTTGTTTAGTAGCCTAAGTTCTAGCCATAGGACTTTCCTATTGACTATTCTTAGAAAGCTAGACAAGGAACCCTCACCATTAGAAATTTCAAACTCTTCTCTACTCAATTTAAAGTTCCACATATTGTTCATAACCTCTAGCACTTATTAGGTGGGGTCACTATGAAGGAAACTCAAGATGAGTCACCCTTACAACTGCTGGACCTAAGGGTTGACCCTTGGTGTTGGTCTAGGGCTAAGGCACTTGTTTGCACTCACAATCACTCATTATCCTAAACCCAAAACTTCTAGGCTTTGGACCCTTGATACTTTTGGGAGACTCCTGTAGGTGGTTCCCTAAACCCATTAGCCCTAGGTTAGGGTTTAGCTAGGACCACTACATAGAAGACAAAAAATGGGGTTTCTATTGGTCCATGGTTTATTAATGGTGGTTGGTACTCCAACTCTATTAAGATACCCAACCTAGCCTTTTGCCACAAAAATTTTCCAAATTACGTAGATACCCTTGAAGCCCTAAATTTGACAATAATTCCCAAAATTCCAAATCTACCCAAATTAACCAAAATCCCAAATTGGCCAAATTACCAAAATACTCCTCTTAACCCAAAATTCCAAAAATTCCAAAAAATTCCAAAAGTTCCCAAAACCTCTCAAGTATTCCCACTTTCATTTTCCTTAACTATCGCATGACCCAATTTGGCCAATTTTACCATCTTTGATAAAAACCCCCAAATTTGCCTTTAAAGGCCCAAATTTCCCCAAATTCAACTCAAATGTCCATCAATTTGATCTCAATTGACCCTAATTTCAATCCTAAACTCAAATTCACTTTTGATATGGTCAAATTAGACCAAATCCAAGATTAATTGGCCCATGATGTGAGCCCAATTTTGGTATAAGTCAAGCCCCCACTTTTTCTCACATGACCTAATTTCACCAAAATGAACCCATAGCCTAGTCAATTGGACCAAATTAACATCTTTATGACATTCTAAATTGAATCCATAGCCTAGTCAATTGGCCTCAATTAATGTTGAAAAATCTTTATGACATTCCTAACATCAAAATCAACCATCAATTGGCCTTGGTGAAGCCTCAAATCCATTTGATTTTGGCCTAATTCCAAAATCCCAAATTTAGCCCCAAATTGGCTAAGTCCCCAAATTTCACCCAATTGATTGTTGTAACCCCTAAATTGGCATCCAATTCATGTTGAAAACTCTTTATGGGGTTTCTATTGACCATTTACAATAATCAATTTGCATATAGGCCAAGGCTAGCCCAAGCTAGACCCAAGCCTAGCCCAACATAACCAAATTGATTAAAATTCAAAATTCCTTCAAATTGTCCCTCAATTGAACTCAAAATCACTTCAACTCTTCACCAAAAATCTTCATGAGAAACATCTACACAATGTTGATGAATCAACTGAGTCATTTGACATGGATAACCTAGCCCAAACCCAAACTTTCATGATTTGCACCCACTTAGACCCATGCACTAAATCTGACCCAACCACCCTAAAGCAACCAAATTAACTCCACCTCAACCATTAGTTGACCCCTAAGACTGAGCCAAAACCCATTTAACCACCTAAACTAAGCCATGGACCAAATGTCCCACAAATTAAGGGATCTTATTCCCAAAAATACACATGCATAAAATATCCTTGCCAAATCAAAACACATTTCCATTAAATTATTGTGATATATTCCTCTGGATGCCCTGAGCACCTAGACACTTCTCCCTGGCCGTCCGGCCAGCCTAGTGGCCAAAATTGGCCAAACCTAGAGCCACAGCCATGGAGCTTTACCCAAACTAAACCTAGAGGCCAGCTCACCCAAATTGAATTGTAGAGCTCCTCTGCCCTCCACTTAAGGACCACATTACACCTCCTAATTGGCCATTACAACAACCATAACCTCATTTTTATAAAAGGCCACATCCATGGCTGTTGAACTAAGTGATAAAAGTTTCTTAGAGAAACCTCTCCAAATTGACCACAGAGCTTCCCTATGTTCCCCTCAGTGCATTTCAACTATTTTCCCTCACCAATTTCCACTGCCGGAGTTCAATTTTGAGCTCAAAATCTTACCAAAAACTAGGACAGAGCTCATTACACTTCCACACTCCTCCAAACTCAAATTAACTCTACCCACACCTTCACAACAATGAAAGAAGCTAAAGCTCCATAAAATCCCCCTTCCATAGAGCCTCTACCATAGCTCTAGAACAACACCCAAATCCGGCCGTGATCGAATTCATATCTAAGCCTCACACAACAGTAAGAGGCTTAATCCCTAGCCTCCTTGGACCCTAATGAATGTGCTAAGACCCTCTGATTGAAGCTTCACTTCTTAGAGCAAAGGTATAAAACTTCTCTCCCTCCCGAGCCTATTTTGATTCTCCATTTTATTAGGCTTAATTTAATTGCATGATTACCATATGGATGTGTTTGCCTCACTTAGACGAGTCCATAGGATCAAACTTGAAGCAATTTTGTTAAGTCTAGGCTGAGATCTTAGGGTTTTAGTGTCGATGGTCACGGGATCATTCTATCGGGGACGATGACGGGGAGCCATTTGATCAAGCGTGTATTGAATGGATGGGCAAGATGAAGCAGGACAGTGCTTCTTTACACGAACAGCGGGATGCGTGGCTGCCGACATGGACGGCGGCATTAAATGGGAGCGTACCACGTGGAGCTTCGAAGCCTCCGTAGGTTGACGGGGCGCCGCTTGGATAAGTAGAAAAATAGGGCTTTTTCTATTTATTTAAACTCCCTTAACTTAAAAAATCCATAACTTTTTATAGAAAAGTCAAAAAAATAAAATAAAAATACCCTCTTACTTAGTGAACAGAGGAGAATAATGTGAAAATAATTTTAAGTTCATGTGATGCATTTTTTTTTATAATTAGTTAAATACTGATTTGAATCTTTTGTTATTCTCCATGCATTTAGACTTATCATCATAGATTAAATTTTTAGCATATTGTAGCCTCTGTCAAGAAGAACATTCTCTGATTTTTTCAAAGTTAGAGGAGGTCCCTAGATAGAGGATCACATTTTTCAAGTCTATGTGCATTATTTGCTTAAAATAATTATGGAAATTAGCATGTTGATTAGAAAATTCCAAGAAAATTTTGGAAGGTCCACCATGACCAAAGGAGCTTTTGGAATAATTTCATGGGTCAAGTCATTTAAAATGTACTTAATTTTCATAAGCTCTAAATCATTAAGGAAATTAATTTTGAAAGATATAAATATTTAAATGACTTGATTTTTGATCTCCACTATTATTTATGATCCAGAGAACTCACCAAAAAAATTTCAAAATATTTTGAGTTTATTTCATAACTTAACTTGATTTTTAAAGATAAACATCATTTTTAGCATTTAAATGATTTTTAAAAATTAAAATATAACTCAAAAATTTATTAAAACTAATTTTTTGAGTTTTTGTGATCAGGGGTGTTTTTTAAAATTAAATTTATAGTTAAAATAAAAACTTGATTTTTAGCCTATTTTTAATATTTAAATAATAAAAAATCCCTAAAACTTACAAAAATAATAAAACTCATGGAAATGTTCTAAGTTGCTTCTTGATCACTTAGAAACAATTAGAATATTTATCCTGAATTTCGAAATAAATATATTGAATTTCAAAGTTTAAAAATAATTTTTAAAGGCTAAAAAATGAGTTTTCACTAAAATAATTCCAATAAATCAAATAAAATTCAAAAAAATATAAAATCTTCCTCTCTGAGTTCTTTAACCTTAGGGAGACTTTTCAAAAATACAAAAATTATTTTTCCCCATATAAAATATTTTATATTTAATAAATACCGCAAAACTTAAATTAATTCTTAAAATTTGGTCCAAAGACTTCTCTAGTTTAGGTCTACCTCTAGTAAAAATTTTAAGGGATTAGGAGTTACCTTGGTCAAGTTAGGAATTTTCTTTGAAAAATCATATATTTTGCATAAAAATAATTTTATAAATAATTTAAATTTTGAAAAATCACATTTTCTCCTCTAATATCTTAATTGACCCATGACTGAGGTAAGATAAAAAATTCAAATTCATTTGAATTGAGTTTAACAGATAATGAAGTGTTAGAGCCTTAGGGGCAAATGTGTAATTTTGGAAAATTTGCCCTAATTAGCATTTAGGCTTAATTTAAGGAGGTAAATGGGTAACCTCTGATCTTAATTTGGAAGTTTGAAACACAAGGGGTTAATTAGTAGAAACCAACCTCACTTTCTTAATTGAAAAAGATAAGTTAATAAATTTCAAAACTATTAAAATTTGGAAGTTTATTAAAATAAAATGAATCCAGGACTTAGGGGTACGACTTATGAAGTCAATAACTAATCAATTTAATACCCCTATTTTGATGTTCAAATAAAATTCAAATCATGAATCATGACCACCTAAAGCCTAACCTTTACAAAACTAATTAAGACACTCAACTAGGTCTTAAGGGCTTAGTAGTGACTTAGGCTAAATCAAGTTTCATTTAAGTACGGATTAAGGGTATTTACAAGATTAATTATGAAGCAACATAATAAGTTTAAAAGAACTCGAGATTTTTCACCATGCAGCAAGAAAGTAACACGGACCTGCTTCGTTCTCTAGATTTATTGGATACCTCAGAGATCTACTAAATTTAATATATTTCTCTTGATAAAATCATCCTTAATTGATCAAATAGGGACCCACCAAGATATGACCTAGGGTCAAGTAGGTCGTTAAAATTTTACTTCCCTGTTTCATATAAATTGCCTTAACACGCCTTTTGAGTTTCAGGTGGTGGAACGAGAAGACTCGTCAGGTACGCTTTTACAGTTTTCAGCGTTGTCTTTCTTGAACTTTCATATTGTACTTTTATACCTGCAAACTTGCATGCTAAACAATGACGCCACCCTGCAGGAAAACTAAAACTATCAGGATAGCCACAAAACTAAAACCAAAACCAAAACTAAAATCAACCATGATAAAATTCACCGCCACAACATTTAAAATATAAAACAACTCAAAATTTAATCACAAACATCACACAATACTACAGCTTCAACTTAATTATGATATCTCTATTTGGATGATCTGGAATCCCATAGAGGAGGTAATCTACGGTTGTTAACGAGGCTTCCCACGGTCTAAATGAAATTATGGAACTCATTAAGTTGAGTTTAGTAAATTCATTTAGACTAAGTGAATCCAATAGAAAATAGTGGTGCCAGAATGAGGGAACCGTAGGATCCTAACCGGTGTCACTCTAATCAACTTTAGCATGCCCCCATAAAATTCAAAGAACTTCAACCATAGGTCCACCTGATTTGACATCATAACTTGACACGTTAGAAAACTCATACTCATCGCGGCGAGGAGCTTGGAGCTAGCATGGTACAGCACGGCCATCTTCAACAGCAAAACATGTCTTCCCCAGCTAAACCAATCTTCCTTCCTTATAGCACAACTTGACACACTAGATAACTCAAACTCGTTGCAGCAGGAGCTTGGAGCTAGCTTGGTGGGCAACACGGACACAATAGATAACTCAAACTCGTCGCGGAAGGAGCTTGGAGCTAGCATGGTGGGCAGCACGGTAACTCAAACTCGTCGTGGCAGGGGCTTGGAGCTAGCATTGTGGGTAGCACGACCATCTTCAACCGCAAAACCTGTCTTCCCCAGCTAAACCAATCTTCCTTCCTTAGATATAAACAACAAAGCCATCGGACTTCGAGGTTGCTTTCTTATGCAATGTAAATCCTCACCTTATCTTTAGGCTTTTGTACAACCCTGCTATACAATATAAGCCCTAACTCGTCTTAGAATTCCGAGGTTGTCATTTGTCACGACCTAAATCCTGACATCTTCCAGGCTATTTGTGTGTTCGTTTCTCACGAATGTAAGCCCTAATTAACAAAATTGGCAGAATGAAAAACTTAAATTTTTCTCCTCAAAACTGAAGCTAAACATTAGGATAGCTTGGAAAGTTACCGGGGTTCTCCTCTGGATCCACGACATCCCCTTGTTCTTCCTCCTTTTGATTCTACAATAAAGTGTTTCAAATTTGAACTAATCCTCTTTCACACCTCTTCATTTGTTGTTATTGAAAAGCCCTACCATTTGGAACTCCTTGAAGATAATGTTTCTTGATTTTTTACGAGAGCCTTTAGAGTCCTACCCTTTGAAATTCCTTGAAGATAATATTTCCTGATTTTTATCGAGAGTCTTCTACTACCCTTTGAAATTCCTTGAAGATAATATTTCTTGATTTTTATTGAGAGTCTTCTTAGATAGTCCTACCCTTTGAAATTCCTTGAAGATAAATTTTCTTGATTTTTATCAAGAGTCTTCTTAGGTGACTTTTGGTCATTAAGATGTAATTAACTATAGGGGCTTGCCCTTATAGGAAGCATGTCTGAACCTAGCTTAATATACCTGTAATTAACTATAGGGGCTTGCCCTTATAGGAAGCATGTCCAAACCCAGCTTAATATAAACTCTATAGGGGCTTGCACTTATAGGAAGCATGTCCAAACCCAACTTAATATAAACCCTATTTAATTCTTTATATTAAATAGGGGAGCTTTTCGGCAAATACAAAGATTTCTCAGACCAAACGGATGTCATCTATTCCTTAGTTTATGTGATCAAGCCTCATCCTCAAGTCTTGTGTTTATCTTTTGGGATGGATATAGGATTTGAGGTACAAGCTCTTTCATTTAAACTATGAAAAATATTAGGTCAATTTGATTTCATATTTTTTTAAAACTAAGTATATATGTAAATTAAAATGTCCTTCCAAAGCGGACGACATGATTTCGATTCCAGTGACCGACAGCTTCTTGCAGGCAACTCCCCCCAAAACCAAAAATAGCGCTAACACCTCTATATTATCATGTTAAGTGTGGGAACTTCTTCAATGGTAGGTCTGGGAATCTATTCAGTAAAAACATGTGCCTCATTAGTCTGAGAATTTTTTTTGGATGGGGGATGCAGCCTATAGCATTTATCCATAGTATGACCAAACATTTTATAATGTTGACAGTAGTAAGACTTTTTTTCAGCAAAATTTTCCTGCCAGAAGCCCTCAGTTTTAGAGCCAATCCATATCATTTTTACCTTAGGAAGAGTGTAATCTCTTTCCACCTGTATTCTAGCAATTGTTGGTCTAGCTTTGTTAAAAGTTGGGGTGTCCACCTTAAGGGGTGTCCCTAATGCCTTGCTAATGTTAAAAAGGGCATTAAGCTTGAAGAAAGGAAGTGGAAGCCATGGAAGCTTATACCAAATGGGCACCACTGGGGGCTCCTTACTTGGGCCAAAATCATAAGTCCATTTTTCTATTTTCATTGTAGTGACTACAATCACTAATGTTTGCTTTGCAAAGAGCATGGCATAATCCTCTTCCACTGAAAGCTAGATTAAAAGATGTCTCCCATCTAGGAGACAAATTCTCCAAGGCCCAATGAAGCTGAGGAAATCAAAAAATTTTCTAACAAGTTCCATGTTGGGGTGTCCCAATTGGAACTTGCATATTAAATTGAACTTAACTTCATCCTTCAATGTAACCAATTCTTGGTTGGTAAAATAGAAATTTGTTTCCCCATCTTTGGAACCAAGTGGGTAAATGCAAGAACAATTATTTTTTCCAGCTGCAGTGTCATGGAATTCTTAGGGAAAAATCAGTTTCTCATGATCCTGTAGGAGATCAGTAGCTCTTCCCAACACACCAGCATAGGTGGCCCTCGTCCACTGAGCATCAGTGTTTACATCAATTGGTGTGGCCATTGAAGGAAGCCCCCAACTAATGTGTAAACAAACTGTCTCACCAAACCAAACACGCCAGCTGAAAGCCAACCAAAGACATAAACTTCAAAAGACAGTAGTCACAAAGCCTTCAAGTGACAAAAAAATAAGGCCGCAAATAGCCTCAACAAATGGGCACCACAAAAAAAGGTCAAGTCCTGGAAGATAGGAGAAACTTCCCCAGCAAAAATTAGACAAACAAAAAACTAGGGAAGAATCAACTCCACAGGAGACCAAGAAAGCAACAGCTTGACTTCAATGGAATAATAACCATCAAAACTCCCCACTCGGGAAAAAGTAGACAGTAGAGAACAGTACCAAGATGAAGTCCAAGTAGAAGGAAAGCCCCAACAGACCACCACTTCAGCTCCCACCACCAGCCAGCTCCAGCATGTCCTCATCCCACCAAAAACCCTAGCAGAGCTCCACCTTCAGCCGCCACCATCATGTCGTATATATAT